>JAPCYS010002221.1:17500-27500 GCA_028641055.1 Alopecurus myosuroides
CGGCTAGCGGCTGCTCGCCGCGGATTTCCGCGCGGGCCGTGCGCGTGCGGTGTGGGCGTGCGTGGCGGGGACGGTGCTAGCCAGAGAGAGAGGGGAGAGGGCAGGGAGAGGCGATCACCTCGCTGTTCTCGCTGGAGAGGTTCAGTCGGCGGAGCAGCGGTCCGGAGGGGTTCACGGCGACGGCGGCGAGGCTGTGGACCTCCTCAGGCCTCACGGTGGTGTCGAACGCGAAGAGGGAACTGGGGGCTACCCATTCCCGCAGCTAGGGCACGGCGCCAGATAACGGTGACGGCGCTCCTCGCCGGAGTTCAGAGAGGGGCGGCGAGCTTCAGAGGAAAAGTAGGGAGCTTGGGGGCAGAGCGATGGGGGGAAAAAAATGGCGGCGGGGCGGGCGGAGCTCTAGGGTAGGGCTAGGGTTTGCGGCGGCAGGAGGCGTCGGTGGGGGTTTTATCGAGCAGCTGGAGGCGGTACGGCGCGCCATCGGGAGCTCCAGGGAGGAGATCGACGGAGGAGGGGGAGTCGTACTGTCGTCGTCAGCAAAAGGGAGGAGGTGACAGCGACGTGGAGAGGGTATCGGGCCTCCAGGGGGGTTCTGGGCTGGGCTGGTCCAGCTGCTGCTGCTCTCCTCTCCCCTATCTTTATATTTTTATTTTTTGCACTGATTTTTTTTTTGTAGTTGAGCAAAAAGAAACAAAGCAAGGATTTTTGTGTTATAGAAGATTTTGGAATAAAATAGAGTAAGTTTATTAGTGGAAAATGCAACCTTTTTGGTAGTTGTTGTTTTCAAGAATTTATTTGTTTGTTGGTTGCTTTAAAATTAAACCAATTTAAATGAAAATTGCAATATTATTTATTATTGGAAAAACAAGGCAAAATCAATAGGGTTTCCCCTATAGTTTTAAAATGATTTGATGAATTCAATTAGTGGTGAATTTCATGAATTCCAATGATTAAGGATTTAAGAAATGGTTTGAGTTTGGAAGTAATTTGAAATTAATTGATTAATTGATTAAGTGCTTGATTGGATTAAGCAACAATTTAATAAGTGAGAAAAGGGATAACATGGTTGTTTTTTAGTTGTTATTTTTATTCCAAAATTGTAACATAACAAGTATGAAAGCAATGTTTGAAAAAGATTTGAATTTGAGTTGTGAAAACAAGATAAAACAGGTAGAAACAAATGCAAACAATAAGTAAACAGGAGGACATGATGCATTGCTTGAAATAAAACAAGGAACAAAGCATTCTAGGGGTATTTTCATACTTGGGATGTTACAAAACGCCCCCCCTTGAAGGAATCGCGCCCGAGATTCCCTACTGAGAAATGAAAAGGTCCGGATACTTCTTGCGAAGATCCTCTTCGGTCTCCCACGTTGCCTCTTTATCGGAATGATGCGACCATTGGACTTTCAAGAACTTGGTGCTCTTGTTGCGAGTCTTACGCTCGGTCTCATCGAGAATACGAATAGGGTGCTCCTCATAAGATAGATCATCTTGCAGCTCAATGGAATCATGATCAACTGCACGATCTGGATCTTTGAAACACTTCTTGAGTTGTGACACGTGGAACACATCGTGCACTTTGGATAGTTTTTCTGGAAGTTCAAGACGATAAGCATTCTCTGCACGTCTTGAGAGGATGTTGAAAGGGCCAATGTATCTTGGTGCAAGCTTTCCTTTCACACCAAAACGATGGGTGCCTCTGAGGGGAGTTACACGGAGATATGCCTTATCACCAGGTGCATAGACCATATCCCTGTGCTTGCTATCATAATAGCTCTTCTGACGAGATTGAGCAATCCTGAGATTGTCACGAATGATACGAACTTTCTCCTCGGCTTCCTTAACAATGTCAGGGCCTAGAAGTGAACGTTCACCAGCTCCAGACCAATTGATTGGACTCCTGCATCTGCGACCATACAGTGCCTCAAATGGTGCCATGCCTAGGCTTGCCTGGTAGCTGTTGTTGTAGGAGAATTCAGCATATGGAAGGCAATCCTCCCATTTCATGCCAAAGGAGAGACCACATGCTCTGAGCATATCCTCGAGAATCTGATTGACTCTTTCGACTTGCCCCTGAGACTGAGGGTGATAAGCTGTGCTGAACAGAAGTTTAGTGCCCAAAGCTTCTTGAAAGCTCTTCCAGAAATGAGAAGTGAAGATACTTCCACGGTCTGAGCTTATTTCCAATGGAACACCATGAAGGGGAACAACCTTTGCTGTGTAGAGCTCTGCTAACTGGCTAGCTGAGATAGTTTCCTTTACAGCATAGAAGTGAGCAACCTTAGTGAGACGATCAATAACAACGAAGATTGCATCGTTGCCCTTTTTGGACTTTGGAAAACCCAGTAACGAAGTCCATTTCAATCATGTCCCACTTCCACTCAGGAATTTTCAGAGGTTGGAGTAGACCTGCTGTCTTCTGATGGACTGCCTTAACACGTTGACAAACGTCGCATTCAGAAACGTATTGAGCAATTTCACGTTTCATGCCAGGCCCCAATACAGAGTCTTGAGATCCTGGTACATCTTTGTACTTCCAGGGTGAATGGATAGAGGAGTTTCATGAGCCTCCTTGAGAATGATATCCTTGAGACTTTGAATCTGAGGGACTGCAATGCGTCCTTCGAAGAACACAGTTCCCTTGTCATCAATTGAGAAGGACTTGAATTTATCATTGCCCTCCCTGATGTGATCCACAATCTTTTTGATTTCATTATCACGAAGTTGTTCAGAACGAATCTTGTCCTCGAGAGTTGGGCTGGCTGTCAAGCTAGCAAGGTATCCTTCAGGAACAAGACCAAGGTTCAGCTTCTGGAATTCTTCATGAAGTGGAGGTTGGCTTTCCATGATCATGAGATTATTGCAATATGATTTGCGACTGAGAGCATCGGCCATAACATTAGCCTTGCCTGGAGTGTAAGAAATGGTGAGATCAAAGTCTTTAATCTTCTCAATCCATCTCCTTTGCCTGAGGTTCAGATCTGGCTGAGTGAAGATGTATTTCAGACTCTTGTGATCGGAAAAGATTTCAGTTTTGTTACCCAACAAGTATTGTCTCCATTTCTTGAGGGCAAACACAACTGCTGCAAGTTCAAGATCATGAGTGGGATAGTTTTGCTCATGTGGGTTCAACTGACGTGAAGCATAAGCCACAACTTGACGTTCTTGCATAAGAACTGCTCCTAGGCCTTGGAGAGATGCATCACAGAATATCTGGAAAGGTTTGGTAGTGTCGGGGCCAACTAGAACAGGTGTGGAAGTGAGTTTAGTCTTCAGGAGGTTGAAACTCTCATCACATTGTGGAGTCCAAACGAACTTTTTGTCCTTCTTTGTGAGATCAGTGAGAGGTTTAGCAATCTTGGAAAAGTTTTGGACGAAACGACGGCAATAGCTAGCCAAGCCAAGAAAGCTTCTAACTTGTTTCACCGTCTTAGGGGGTTTCCAATCAACAATTGCCTTAACCTTTTCCGGGTCAATGGCTATGCCTTTGGCAGAGATGATATGACCAAGATATGCAACTTCTGGAATCCAGAACTCACATTTAGAAAACTTGGCATACAGACGATGCTCGCGAAGTTTCATGAGAGTGAGACGAAGGTGTTCTCCATGCTCTTCCTCGGATTTTGAGTAGACTAGAATGTCATCAAGATATACCACAACGAACTTGTCGAGGTATTCATGGAAGACAGAATTCATGAGTCTTGAGAAGGTCGCCGGTGCATTGGTGAGGCCAAAGGACATGACGGTGTATTCATATAGACCGTACCTTGTGGTGAAAGCGTCTTAGGAATATCTTCCTTTCTGATCTTTATCTGATGGTAACCCATCCTCAAGTCCAACTTTGAGAATATTGAGGCTCCAGCAAGTTGATCAAAAAGATCATCGATACGAGGAAGTGGATACTTGTTCTTGATGGTTTTCTCGTTGAGAGGACGATAGTCAACCACGAGTCTTTTAGTTTGATCCTTCTTGGCAACAAACAGAGTTGGGCAACCCCAAGCGGAGGAACTAGGCTGAATGAAACCTTTGTCCATATACATATCGATTTGCTCCTTCAACAATTTCAGTTCAGGAGGAGCTATCTTGTATGGATGCTTAGAGATTGGAGCAGTACCTGGCTCAAGCTCGATCACGAACTCAACTGCTCTGTCCGGGGGCATCCCTGGCAACTCTTCTGGAAAGACGTCAGGGAATTCACAAACCACCGGAACATTTTCAATTGCCGGAAGGGGTTTGGCATCAAGGCTGAACAGCTGAGCAGAAGTTGTTCCATATGGAGAATAGACTATCTGGCCTGAAGTGTGGGAGAGAGTTATTGACTTTTGAGCACAGTCAATTTTAGCTTTGTGGGTCTTCAACCAATCCATACCCAGAATGACATCAATGTCAGAATTTCCCAGCAACATGAGTGAAGCAAGGAATACACGACCCCAATTAGGATCTCATTGTCCATGCTTATCTTGGAAGTCAACATTTGCGGTCCCGGAGAGTGAACAGTCATTTGATTGCTTAGCGGAACCAGAACTAGGTTGTATGCTTTTGCAAAAATCTTTGACACAAATGAATGCGATGCTCCAGTATCAAACAACACTTTAGCTGGAATAGAGTTTACGGGTAATATACCGAGAACGACGTCAGCAGCCTCTTCGGCTTTGTCGGCCTTGATATGGTTCACCCTCGCGTTCCTCCCGACAGGCCTATTGTTGGAGTTGAGTGAAGGCTTTAGCCGGAGGAGCACGAACCATAGCCTGGTTGGTGTTGGGGCGAGGAGGTAGGGGTAGCTGCTTCTGAGTGCACTTATCAGCATAATGTCCAGTCTCCTTGCACTTGTAGCAAGTGACGACACGAGAAGGACCCGGCCTTGGCTGCCCCATCGGGAACCTCTGACCCTGCATCTGAGATGGGTTGGGTGGGCGGGGACCAAAGCCTGGAGAAGCTTGGGCATTTGGAGCCCGAGTGACAGCACCATTTGGCACCCAGATGCGGCGCTTCTGCGGAGGGGTGGTCATGTTGGAGGAGGAACCACCCTCACGCGAGTGCTTGCGCGACTCCTCGAACGCCTTGCGCCCATTCTCCTCATTGAGCGCGGTGTTCACAAGCTCGACGAAGTCCTTGCACTTGATGTTTGTGAGAGCGTACTTCAGTTCCGGGTTAAAACCTCGGCGGAACCTTGCCATCTTCTTGGCTTCGGTGGACACTTCGTCACCAGCGTACCGAGCGAGACGATTGAACTCGTTCTGGTAGCCGAGAACGTCCAGCTTGCCCTGTCTGAGAGAGCAGAATTCCTCACGCATCTTTTCCATGAGACCATCCGGGATGTGGTGCTTCAGGAAGGCATCTCTGAAACATCCCCAGTTGATAGGAAAGCCAGCCCTCATGGCCTGGTAGTTCTCCCACCAAGTAGCTGCCTGACCCTTCAGTAGGTAGGTGGCGTACTTGACCCTATCCTCTTCAGCAACATGAGCTATCTCCAGAGCTCTTGCTACGTCACGGATCCAGTCATCAGCATCCAGGGGCTCACGTGTTGCCACGAAAGCTTTTGGGCCCAAGCTGAGGAAGTCCTTGATGGTGACCCTTGGAGCATTCTGGTTGTGTTGCTGGTTAGCCTGGATCTGGGCCATCTGTGTCACCACTTGGGTCATCTGAGCCAACAGCTCCCCCATTGGTGGTGGCGGGCGGTGGGGGTTGTTCCTGGTTGGAGGCATCCTGAACAGAAATTCATTTTAGCACAACAACAGAAAAGGATAGACTTGGTAACCGGAAGATAGATTATTCCGACGCATGAATAGATAACCAACAGGTACATCATCACATGTTCAAATACATCAGAATATCCAACAGACCAATACATGGTTCGAAAACGAAAGGATAAACTAGACACAGCTAGTAATGGATACAACGGTACTCCCATGCTCATCACGCAGGACGGCGGTGAGTAGTACGACGAGAGATACGGTGAGGAGGAATCCCACGGAAGTAGGTATCACGACGATCCATGTAGATAGGAACTTCTCTGAGAGGAACTCTCGGTGTCGTGAAGTGGAAAGCGTCGTATCCCTGTGCTCCATAGCGGGGAATCCCTGTGTAACCGGCTCCGAGGGCGAGAAGTGGACCTCTGATCGGCTCGTAACCTCCAGCATCTGGCAACGGAAGACCAGCTGGCTGAACGACACGTGCGAAGCGCTCGTCTCCAACAAAGTCTGTGGTGTACGTCGCCAGACGAGTGAGAGCAAGGCGGAGCTGCTCCCTGACTGCGGCTAACTCCTGAGAAAGTGCGGAAGCAACGGCATCACTGTGACTAGCGAACTGGGCAGTGACCTGGAGCCTGGAGCTATCAGTCTCGTAGGTATCCATGTCACGGTGGATAGTGAAGTGAGCTCCTGCTGCCGTGATGTAACCACGGGGGATGTGACGAAAGCTGGACTTATCAAACCCCCAGTAGTCAGCACGGAGAACGGTGACACTCACGTACGCTGCCTGCTGCACGGCCATATCCACTGTGGACCCTACTGCCTCGTACTGGTGTGCAATGCTCCTGCCATCATCCGACAGAATGTAGACGATAGCCCGGTAGCAAGTCTGGTCACACTCTCGCTGGTGCTCGTAGACCTGGTACTCTGGTGCCCAATGGAACCCCAGAAAGGTAACCATGTCTCTCAGCAACTCCGGAAAACCGGCGGTGCTCTCACAGCGAGTCATGCGAACCACCTGCGGATAGTAGTTGAGACCCATCTGCAGATTATTTGGAAGGTTTTGATTAGACTCCGGTAGATGAAAAAGAAGGATGTGGAAAACAACAACAAGGTTGAACGGACGAAAAGGATGTTGAAAAGAACATGATATTGAAGCAACATCGGGAAAACGAGACCAAAAAGCCCTGAGGTACTACAGAGAACCCAAAACACGTGAAATCCTAACTTGAAGTTTAGGTGAGAACAGAAAACAACGTTTCACTTCCTTACCAGAAAAGGGTGGGTGGGTGGGGAAAGAAGAAAAATGGCAGAATTCCTACTCTCACGTTTCATTTTTCCTATATAGCTACAAAATAGTTTCTAGACTCAACTGCGACCAGTAAAAAGGGATCCTACAGGCAGACAGGCTCTGATACCATTTGTCGCACCCACGGTTTCTAGGGGATACTCACCGTACGAACTGGATAGCAGATGCTTGGATTATGGGGCATAACTGCTCCCCGTCCCAGCTTCCTGGTAGGCCTGCGCTTATGCGCGACAACGCAAGCTCTGCTATTCCATCGCCGATGTAAACTATCCACTAGAGATCACGGGCACTTCCGTCGACGTACTTCAACCATACACACATGGTACGTCAACGGCGTTTAGCAAGTGATATCACAACAAATCTCTACGACACAAAAGAATGAAATAAGGGCAACTGGCCTTCACTAAGGCAGAAATATCGAATACAACATCCAGAGGACACATGTCCCAACACATCATCCATTACAACAGCGGAAGCAGTCAAAGGGGTCTGAGTACAGACAAATCCATGGCTTAAGAAGCCTGAGAACATAAAGGAAAAACGAAGCCCATCCACGTAGGTCTGGATCCTGCCCTGGTCCAGCTAACTACTCGTCTGCAGCGTCATCGAACTCCACAAAGTAGCCATCCTGGGAGCATCGTAGTCGTAGTAGAACTCTGCGTAAACCACAGCCCCAACGGGGTCAGTACATCCAAGTACTGGCAAGCAGACTCACAGTTCATCAAGGAGTTACTCGTCAACACAAGCAGTGATGCTTGGGATCAACGGAAGAAAGGGGTGAAATAAAAGTTGCTGCTGGCTGCTCTAACCAACTACAGAATATAACTACAAGTTCGGCTAACAGAAAAGATAAGATCGAGGATTGTAACCAACTGAAAGATAACTTCAACCAAACCCATCCTGGATCTCGCCCCTTATCCAAAGAAGCGATCCGAGGATAACTCACACAGTTGTGATAAGGTGAATCAAGTTATTGTGTGAATAATCTATTACTAGTCAAATTATTAATCATTGGGTGAAACATGATTGATCATTATGTTGAAGTTGTCCTGAGTACTTGTTAGCCAGTACTTTCACCAAGTAATCCATAACCGCGGAAAACACGGCTTCTCGAGAAGATTATCCCTGCAGGGTTGCACCAATTTGGCCGTACACTCAAGAATAACCGCCAGATGGGAAGCTAACCCACCAAGCGGGGGTACTCTACACAACCAACCATTCTCCGCATCAAGCCCAAAGCACCTTGGGCGCACGGCTAATCGAGCCCAGAAGAAAATGGACCCTCATAGCACTCTAAGAACGTGTCCCCTATATGCCGACTACAAAAGTTCCACCCTGCGCTGGGCTCGCAAAAACATGCATGCGGCAAATGGAAAACACGAACTAAATGAGGCGATTTGGACGAGATGCGAATCAGGTCAAGTTGAGGGGGGCGCCCATACTCGCTTCCCAAATGCGGGTAGTGCGCTCATCATGGATCAGTAGACAAGACCCTTTTCCTATTAGGGTCGACACTAGCAGGCTCCAAAACCACTCATGGGCCTCCTGCCGGTGCCTTATCATCAAATTATTATTACCATTAGCAATTAACAGGATTGATTGATTAATAACGAGCCCCGGAACAAGGTAATAAGATAGTAACAGTAGTAACCGACAACAGACTCGAGTAAAAGCAACCCTAAGCATGCTAGATAATACTAAGGCACAAGCAAAGGCTATGGGTATGGAGGTGGTGGCAATATCATGGCTCAAGGTATCATGTGATGGGTTCGGAGAACAAGCAACGATACATAGGGCTAGCAATAGTAGACAAAAGGACAGTATCGACAACAAGTGTGGAAAGGAAACTCGATGATTCATGTGAGTGATAACTTGCCTGGCAGCTCAGTCTCGTACTGGGCTAGGTCCTGAGTAGTGGTGTCGTAAGGCTCGTCGGTACCAACGTCGTCGTCTAATCGAGAAGAAGCAAAGACAACAACGAAGGAAGACGGGCAATCAATACATGGCATAAGTGCACAAAATTGGATGATGCATGTCATGTTTAATAGATGCACCAAAATAACTGGCTTGACATGAAACACAAATTTAAATGGATTCCATATGCAAAGGGGTGCATATGGAAGCCCATGCTTGGAGGTGAATTAATTGTTCTATCACTAAGCATTAGGTGTAGTTGAATTAGTATGATGCATGCATGATGAGGAACAATAAGATAACAACATTAGATGCAATTGGAATGGTAGTTAACAATTTAGAAAAGCATTTATCAAATTTGGAATTTTGTTACTTAACATGGTACACAAATAAATGTTGTTATCACCAAGTTAAAGTGTGCAAAACAAATTACAAATTTTATATTTGAAAAGTTTATCAAATTTTTAGTTGGATTACATGTTTCACAATTTGAAATTGGACTTAGGATTAATTATTTAGGAATTAAACAATATTAAACAATTTTTAATTGAATTAAACAAGATTTAAATAGTTTAGGCAATTTAAATTGTTCAAACCAGAAAACAAAATTTATATTTGGATAGAGCATTCAAAAAGGTGTGAAAAACATATTTTATTTGTATTATTTGAAAACAGTATGAATTAGTTATGAATTATTTCAAATTGCATTTGAATTATTTAGATTTGAATTTAAATTGCATTTTGAATATTCAAAACAGAATACAAATTGGATATTTGGAAAGTTTGTCAAATTCTGAACAGAAAACATATAAAGTTTGTATTTATTGGATTCATATTTTAAAAAGTTATTGAATTTTCAAATTAGGTGTTTATTCTGCCATTTAAAAAGAATTAGGAATTAACAGAATTATTTTAAAACGTTTGTGACCGCGCTGGTTTATACCCACACGCTGCCAGGTAGGGCCGTGGTCCACTGTGCCCACGTGGCACCAGAGAGACTGACGGGGGGGCCCTGGGTGTCAGTCGTGGGAAAATTGGCGAAAAAGGGGGGCCTTTGCGGCCACGGGGATCGAACCGCGACCTG
>JAPCYS010000467.1:0-38001 GCA_028641055.1 Alopecurus myosuroides
ATACCGGTCGCCACACACCACGACTTTGCGGTGGTGTAATGCATACGCATTAGCCCAAGGGCCATGCGCGCACCATCGCGAGCTGCGGAGCGGAACCAAGATTCCTTCTGGTTTGTCACCTCCTCGATTGCCTCCGGAAGCTTGCTTACTTCCGAGATTTCTTCCGCTTTGTCTAGAATGTACTTGTTCACAAGTACATCCCCACAGTCTTCATGGCGGAGAAGATCTTCCCGAAAGCCCGGATTCTGTCAATCCGGGTAAGCAAGGGTTTCCCTTCTATTTCAAAATAACAATAAAAAGTTAGAAACACAAAGAAGGAGAAAAAAGAAACACAATGTAAAAATTATAAGGCAAAAACCCAGTAAAAGAAGTTAAAACTTACCGAGAATCTTGTCCATCTCAACGCCTCTTCAAGGCGTTGGTCGAGGGCGTTCTCCAGGTCCCGGATAGTTGCTGCATCTTTCTCAGCTTGAGAAGATGCACGAGGCTCGGCAATTCCGACATCCACCTAGCTGGCCTCCAAGTCCTTCTGGAGCTTTACAGTTATCTTGTAAATCTCCGAGTTCTCTTTTCGGAGGTTCTCGGCATTGCGAACATCTTCAGTGTTTTGTTTGACTTTCGCCAAAGAAACTGAAAAGCAGGAAAAATGAAGAGTTTAAAACTCGGAAATGACTTAGAAAAATTATCATCAAACATCAGCACGAATAGAAGAAATATTTACCTGCTGATTCCTTCAGCTCCCACTGAACAGAGGCCAACTCCGAGTCTTTATCTTCAAGAATGCCAAGGAGGGTTTTAACCTCCTTGTTCTTGATGGTAAGTTTTTTAAAAATTTCCCTGTTGATTGTCTCGGCAGTTTGCTGAAACATGGACAAGAGAAATATCGTTAAGTCAAAAAACAAGGAGGATTGTGAAGGAAAGCATTCAGTTAAAAAGTATGCATTTGTCTAAATTCTTGGGGGCTAGAGGTATTTAGCTGGCTCATTTTCTGAAGGTTTGTCAAATTCTCGGATAATTCCTTTGCATACTCTGCAAACAGCATTCCGACATGGCAAAGGACGTCTTGTATGACCTGCCGAGGCGTGAACACGTAATTATTCCTAACTATAAGCCCGCCTTGCAGCCAGGGACGGATCAATGGAGCACGAGCCAAATGTTTCTTTGCCCACGGATGAATATATCCGTGTTCGTCGAAACAGTTTTCTTCCTTTACCTTGAACTCGGGATCGAAGTTGGGGATGGGCTCCTCCTTTGGAACGTTTGAAGGACCACCCTCTTCCGGCATCGCCCTTTACCCCGCGTCCGACTCGGGCGCAACGGGCTGGCTGGACTGCAAGGGATATTCGGCATCCCTAGCAGCCGAGTTCTCCTCCCCCGTAGCTGTCGGAGTATCTGGCGCAGCAGCGGGAGACGGCTTTGCTCCTCTTTGAGCAACGGTCTTGTGCTTCTTCCAACTTTTTCCCTTCATAGTTGTTGGGGCAAGGCTAGAAAAGAAAAGAAAAGGAAAAACTCCGAGAAATTAGATTCCTAGAAATAAGAAACATGGGATAAAAAGCATAGAAATGAAAAAGCCTGGGATTTTTACCTGGAAGTTGCGACGGCAACACCGTCAAGATCGATCACCTCCTGAGTGGTGGAAGGCTTGTTGCGCTTCCGTCCTCCCGCTTGGAAGTTGGCTCAAAGCGCGTCCAACTCGGCGTCGGAAGCAAGCTCAGCCTCAGGAAGTTCGAGAAGCTATGGAAAGAAACAAAGTTCGAGTAAGGGAAAAATCCGAGAAAGAAAGAAACTCAAGAAAATTCCCAAAGAGTTAAAACTATACCTTTGGAGCTGGGTTTCCAGCGTGGTACATCTGCTGGCTTTCCTCTTACTGATCACAAGTGGAAACCAGCTGATTGAGCCGCTTCTTGAGATCCCTTTTTTACAAAGCTTTGTTTGTCGCCCTCATTGCGTCCTCCGTACCCGAGTACTCGCACATGAGCCGTTTGCCGCGGTAGGCCAAGGGCTGGATTCACCTTTCGATCCAACACAGGACGGTATCTGCGCTGGTTAGTGGGGGATTGGCGGAAACAATCTTGGCGATCCGCCTCTTGATCCTCATCAGATCTGGAGGCAGAGTCTGTACCGCGTCCACTGCCCAATTGTCTTTGGGAGTGGCCGCGGAATTGACGAAAGGTGGAATGCCCGTCTCCTTTCCAGGAAACGGGACTTCCGAGTGATAGGAAAAGGAACCCGTCCAAAATTTGACGGATTCCGAGGTTTTGATTTTCGGAAACCAATCCTCCCTAAACCTACGAAGGGTAAAGGAGATGGTCCTGCATGTCGGAAGGGCGCCATCGAAGGGATTGCGTTTCACTCCGAAGTAATATTGCCAGAAATCTAATCTAGGTTCTATTCCTAGATACCCCTCAAATAGGGCTTGAAACCTGGCTAGGTAAAGAATGGAATTGGGAGGAAGATTGTGTGGTTGGATCTTATAATGATCTAAGATCTGAAGGAAGAAGGCGGATGGCGGAAGTCCCATAGCTCTATTGACGTGAGAGGCGAGGAGAACCCATTCGCCAGATTTCGGGGATGGCTTGGAGTCGTCCTCGTTGTACCGCCATTTCCCTTCCATCATGAATCCTTCCTTCTCCATAGCCGGAAGTAGGGAAGGAACCACGTTGCACTGTCTCCAGTCCGGGAGTTCTCCTCTGTTTCTTCTTTGCCTCCGGCGGCGCCGGAAGCGGAGACCTCTTCGCTGCCGGGAGTAACGTTTTCCTCCGTGGGCGCGTAGAAGGGAGGCAGAGGAGGAGCAGTAGAGGTTGACGACGGCGTAGCTCCGGCCGCGGGAGGCAGATCCTCGCGGGCTAACTCGTTGGCAGCCACCTCCAGCATGGTCGCCGCTGCGCGGACCGGCGAATCGAGGAGAGGGTCCATGTCGTTGATTATTGACTCAATGTCCATGGCGGAGCTTCCCATGTCCGAGGCGCGGGGGGATTCTCCGTCGACCATGATTGGGCGGCGCGACTGTGAGCTGGATCCTCCGATGGTTATCTCCGGGGAGGCTTAGGGGCTCGGTTCTTTGTACTTGCACTTGTGCTCATGCTCGGGCTCTGGTTGTTGGCTATGGAGGTGAGGGCTCGAGGAAGAAGTTTGTGCGGAAGGAAATCCGGAGACCCCGAGGTGGCTATTTATAGCTGGATGCGCGGAGATTAGCTCCAACGGCTATTTTGACTGTTGGATGATCGACGCGTGTTACGCCCGAAATTTCCAGGAAATAAGGGGACGGGGTGATAATGCTATCTCCTCATTCCCGCGAGAATCTATCAGAGGATATGTTTCACGGTTTTAACTGAACCCAAGCGTCCGTGATGTCAGCAGGATTTCATCGCTGACGTCATGAAGTTCCTTCTCCACGAAGACTCGTGGAAGAAAAGCCGGACTTCGATAAAATCCGTGTTTTAAGTTAAGAGATTTTGGGGAAAAGAAGAATCAAGACAAAATGCCGACATTTTTCGGAAGAAGATGCTAATCAACAAAAGGTGGCAGAATGAAGTCTTAATCCTTCTTGGGGGCTAGTGTCGGATATATACCGATTAGGGGTATGTCCGGCATTGGCCTAAAGAGCCGGATTACAAGGGTGGCCTATTGGTAATGGATCACAATCAATTCGGCGGCCTAGCAAGCTGATGCGTAGGAAGCCAGATTCTAGAAGAACCGGGACCACGGCCCAAAGTGGTGCGGCTTGGAGGAGAAGACGGATTTCTTACTTTCCAAGTTAGATAATTTCCCTAGTCTACTAGGTTTCCTTCCTGTAAGCCCTAACCCGGCTATCTAAATAAATCCGGACGGGAGAGACGAAACAGAGGCAACAATTAGCTAGAAGCCAACTCACCGAGAAGTTGATCCTTGACGAGTTAGAGAATCCATACTCACATTGTACTTTTTATACTTCAGGCTTCAACCCTTATTTAGTGAGATTGCAAGAGTAGGAACGCCGCCTAGTTGCGTCGTACCGAACCTGGGTAAAACTTGATGTTCTCGATTGTCGTACTACCACGTCCCCCACGTATCTACCCGTAGCCTTGTGGCACCCGCGTTTATGATCCTTACTACGATGTCTCGACAGCATCCCCAACCTTTGACCTTGCACTCTTCTTGATCACATTATATCACCCTCTTCTTTTGACCCTTGAAAACTTCCTTCACACCGCACTCAAAGTATTTCGCATTAGAGGGTTAGTTCAACAATAAAAAATTCATAGTTTATGCAAGGGCACAAGTTCTATTTATACTTTTAAACATTATCTATAGACATTGATGTTTCGTGAATCAAAGAAATCCACTCGACATAGTAAAAGAGCAAATGTAAGAAAAATGGCAGAATCTGCCAAAACCAGAACAGTCTGTAATGAAGAATTTTTTCAGGGCACTTAAGTTGATCAGATCGAAAAAAGTTTCGGAGTTATCTGAGGAATAAGCACAAAAAGTTTCAGGTCATTTTGATCTTTCTGTGAATTATACGGTTTTTTACGGTGGACAGCAGAAATCTGTTTCCTGCGCAGAAATCCAAAACCGACTCCAACTTTCGCTAGAAACTTTACGTGGCACAACTAATACATGAAAATAAAGATACAAAAGAGTTGCTACGGAATTATACAACCCCTTGACTCAAATAAAACAGAGAAAAACAAAGTAAAAAAATAAAACCATGGGTTATCTCCCAAGAAGTGCTTTTATTTAACGCCTTTTAGCAAGGCCCGGTAACTTGAGAAGATACTGACATAAGAAATATGAATTAAGAAAAAGAGAGCATCAAGAAGTAAGTATGAAACAAATTTAATTCTAACCCACTTCCTATGCATAGGAATATTCTAAAGAAATAAATTAAAGAAGCTCAAACTAGAAATCATGGGAAGGTAGAACAAGAGCAATTTTAAAACTTTCAACAAAAAGAGAGGTGTTTTACATGAAATTTCCTACAACCATATTTTCATCTCTCATAATAATTTTCAGTAGCATCATGAACAAACTCAACAACATAATTATCACATAAAACATGTTTGTCATGTACTAAAAGCACACAATTCATATCAAGCTCCAAAACAGTGGGATCAAAATTTAAATCCAGCTCCTCTTTTTCCCCACTTTTAGCAATAGCACAAAAAGATGATTGGTCACTCTTAAAAAAGTATGGGACACATTATAGAAATCCTATTTTCAGTAGCATTATAATTTATAACATCAAGTAACGTAGGACCATCATCTAGAGCATTATCATATAAATTTTCCAAACAAACTTCCTCATTATCATGCATATCAATAGATGGAATAAATAGAGGATTATCATAGGATTTATCAAAGTAGCAAGGATTATCATAAATAAAAGTAGCAGTATCATTCTCACAAGTTTCATTCATAGTAGTATCAAGGTCACAAGTATCAATTTCATCAAAAAGCGATATTTCAAAAGAATCAATAGGATCATCAATATAACACTCATACTCCTTTGGTGAGCATGGATGGCAATCAAATAAGGTATGAGTTAAAGAGTTACTCTCATTGGGAGGTAGACATGGGTAGCTACTCCATTATTCCTCCTCTTGATCATCACTCTACTCCTCTTTTTCATCCAATGAGCTTCCAGATTCAATAATTTCTTCTTCCATAGGTTCCTGCAAGGCATTAGTCTGTCCCTTTGGAAGAGAGAATGTATCAAGATATTTAATTATGTAGTAAAAATATTCTTGTAATTATCAAGGCAATATTCAAGTATAGCATAAATCTCGTATTTTATAAGGTGCATCATCAATACTTTCAAGAAAATAGGAAATTTCGAATGCACCCTTCCAAGCAATAATTTCCTCAATTTGTTCCACATCATAAAAGTCATAATTTTCCTTAACATAAGAAGATATGATAACATTATCATTATACTCACGTTGAAAAGGGAGGTGTTTATACCTCCTACAACAACAAGATTTATCAAAGGAATAAGTAACATTATAAGTACATCACAAGTTTTTAGCATAGTTATGCATCCCTTTTTGTGACAAGCGTTGTTCCTTATAATATTTGTGTTGTTCATCCGTGAACTCACCTTGTCAATAAGATCTAGTTTAAAAGACATCAAACATTTCTAGCAAGCATGATAAAGCAAGTAACAAGCAAAAAAATAACAAAGTAAAAATGATTGGAGGTGAGAGACTCCCCTTGCAGAAATTCTCTTCCTTCCCGACAATGGCTCCATAAAAATGTTGGTGCCAGAGTTGACGAGGGAGTGGTTGCTTCTTGATGACTTTAAGATCCGCGACAACGACGCCAGAAAAATGCTTGATGGTGCAGGTCTTGCACTCGTTGGAAGACCCCAAGAGGAAGGTGTGATGAGCACAGCAGCAAGTTTCCCTCAGAAAAGAAACCAAGGTTGAATCGACCAGTAGGAGAAAGAATCACTTCCGAAGGTTAATACAACTGAGGTGGCAGGACGCACTACCGGTTCAGAAGAAACGTGGAACCTACACAACACAATCAATTCACTTTGCCCCCAACGAAGCAGTGAGGTTGTCAATCCCACCGGTTTTGCTGATAACAAAGAGGTTAAAACGTACCGTGTGGAAAATAGTATGAGAACAATGTGAAAACAGCAGTAGCAGCGTGAAAGCAGTGGAAGCAATGTGAAAACAGTAATTACAGTGGTTGTATTATCAGTATGAGAGAATGGACCGGGGTCAAGAGTTCACTAGAGGTGTCTGTCCATAAAAGATAGCTAACAAGTGTGGTGAACAAATTACAGCTGGGCAATTGATAGATACTGAAACATGCATGACATGATGATTATTATGTGATTCATGCGGGCATTACAACAAGACTCATAGACCGTTATGCAATTGCATCTATGACTAATAATCCACCCTCAGAATATCATCCGCACAAACCTGGGTAATAAGTTGCAAGCAACAAATAATCGCAGTAAGCAAAGTGTGTAATGTAAACAATATAAACATCGTTGTTTTCTCCCTAATGGAAAAAACACATCCTCCATCCGTCATGTTTCTGTGACTCGAGCACAGATGCAAAGGAGGCATGAACCCACTATCGAGCATAAATACTCCCTCTTGGAGTCACTAGTATCTACTTGGCCAGAGCATCTACTAACAACGGAGATCATGCAAGATCATAAATAACATACACATGAAGACAACATGACAGATTGATAATCAAGGTACATAGCTTTCAATAATCATCGGATCCCAGCAAACACAACATGTAGCATTACAATAAGATGTTCTCGACCATGTAGGGCAGCTCACGAGATCTAAACAAGAGGCATAAAGAGGAGAGAACAACCATCTAGCTATTGCTATAGACCCGTAGTCCAAGGATGAACTACTCACACATCACTCCGGAGGCGGGCATGGTGGTGTAGAGCCCTCCGGTGATGATTTCCCCTCCCGACAGGGTGCCGGGGAGAACTCTAGAACCCTCCCGATCTCGGGTTGACGATGACGGCAGCCTCGGGTCTTTTTCGTGGAAAAGTGGTATATCTTTAGGGTTCACGCATCGGGGGGAATAAATAGGCGAAAGGTTGATGGCGGTGGGCGCCCGAGGGTCCCACACTACCCCATGGCTTGGCCAGGGGGCGCGCCGCCCTATGGTGTGGCCCCCTCTGGGCCTCTTCGGGACTCTGTTGAACCATTGGGAATTCTAAGACTTTCGGGCTTCAAATTTTCTAATTCCGAGAATATTTCCAGAACAACTTTTCTGAAACTAAAAACAATAGAAAACAGGAACTGGCTCTGTGTCATCTTATCAATAGGTTAGTCCGAGGAAATCGATAAAAAAGTCATAAAGTGTAAGGAAAACATGTAGCATATGGCATTAAAACAACATGGAATATCACAAATTAAGGATACATTTATGACGTGTCACACCGCATTGGGGGGGGGGGGAGATCGTGTAGCTGTATGCCATAAGCATACAACAGTCCGAGGAGGAAGGGATGGAGAGGGAAGGACTGACCTCAGGCGATGTGCTCCGAGAACACGACGCGCTCGTTGGCGCCTGGGTGCGGAACTTCTTCTCCTTCCATGGACTATCGGACGCGGCGTGAATCTTTGGAGGGAATCAGCCCCTCTTTCTTCATGGCGGTGATGCCCTTCCGCGTCACGATTGACGAGTGCCATTCCTCGTCTTCTTCCGCGGAGGCGCAGATGAGCCCGTGGCTACGTCCTTGCCGGATGCCGTAGCCGCGGAGCGCTTTCTCTTTCCTCCAGCCATGGAACTTGCTTTCGTAGAGAATGGTGGAGGCGCTGGAGGAAGAAGACGGGAGGGGGGCCGGGGGAAAGTAATTTTACCATAAAACCCACACTTTATACTCTTAATGGGCCATCGTGAGTCGTAGACCTCTGCAGAAGGAGCGTACGTGGCATGCATCCAAGCCACCGCGCGCCGAACAGAAACGAAGCGCTAGGGGGCAGTTACCCTGCACGATCTTTAAAGCAAGATCGTGCGTAGTTAACTGCACGTCCAGCGGGAAAATCAGCGCACGGCGGCCCGTCTCCGGTCAAAAAGCTGACAAGGTGGGCCCTACACGCCCTGTCCCACTGCGTCACATCCCATCGGGAGCAGACGAGTGCGCAGTGACGTCATCGCACACCTCAGAACACGGAATTTCTTTCATATGAACTTAGAAGGAAAAATTCACCTCGCTCGAGGGTTATAAAATGGAAACAATGGCACTCGCCATTAATCAAGACAAAAAGCGGGACTCGCTGCGATGTTAGTAGGAAATCGCGGGTGTGCGGTTCCCGCAAACGCCATAACTCGCTATTAGGATGTATAAACACATCACTCGATAAACACCGGGTCGTTCGGCCATCACGGCACATCCGGATGCCGTATTCATCGAGTATGAAGGTAAGACCCAAGGATTTGTCCCGTGGGCCAGGAATCACACTCGAGCTGCATCCTCCAGTAATTTTTCTGTGTCAATGACACGAAGAAATATCCTAGCGGACACGCCGGGTACCCCTTTTAAGGTTAAGTTCGACTCGATAAGTCCTCCACGGCCGAGTCGCAGTGATCACCTAACCGGATTCGAGTTGGAGGTCTTGAGTTTGCGTAGGCCAGAACTGTTTTTGCCCGAGAGCAATTAAGTGGCCCTGATCCGTCGGGTGAGCCAAACAACTGAGCCGCACCCTTCTGTGAAAAAACCTGACGCGTGGCACCTTTATCGCTCGATACACGAGTATCACCCTTACAGGTTCACATCCTTCGAGTCAGAGCCTATCTGCTCAGTCGTAAGATCCTGAAACAAGTCTTAAGTGTTTACTCGACTATTTACAGGCGAACAAACACTCGAGGGCTACTGACGTGGGGATGACTCCCAGGCCTATCAGATGAGCCTACCAGGTCTAAGAACCAATACTAAAAGCCCAGCATGAGAGGCCACCTCATGGTTCTAGAAGGTCCAGCCATGGCCCACCCGCAAGACTTGCGGGTCAAGATGGAAAGGTTCCACCGACTAGAGCTAGAATTTGTAATCCCCCCGGGTACGGGTTTGAGACCCAGCCACCTATATAAGGGCTAGGAGAACCACCCAAAGGGGTACATCCAATCTAGAGTTAACACCATAAAGCCGCACCTCGAGATCCAATCTCTCGACCTGCGCACCCGCCATTGTGACAAAACATCATAATACAGAGACAAACAAGCAGGAGTAAGGGTATTACCTCTACGAGGGCCCCAAACCTGGGTAAAATCGTGCCCCCTGTTAGCCGTCGAGACCACCAGTGCCTACATCGTTCCTCTACTCGAAATCTACCGGCTCACCCGAGAGATTTTTTGATATGAGTCACCGACACTTGTTAAATAGCCCATTTTCTCTGGCACTGTAATAGCTAATGTTTTTCGAAGTATAAAAGTGTTTTACTCCCCAAAGTATCACACGGCGTGAGAAACAACATATACGTGCACACATTTTAGTCATAAATAAAAAGTGTTATAGAAATAGCATCAATGAATGCATGCGAATTTTTTAATCTAGTATTAAATCCAACATAAAACAACGACATATTATTTCGAGAGAAAGCCAAAGAAAGAGCCATGCGGAGTTATCAACATGCCCTATAAATGTACGTCAAGTTTTACATTATGGTACCCAGTCTGTGCCAATGTGCACTGAGCTATAATTGATGAACATATTAAAGACATAAAAGAAAGTATTATATATATATATAGCACAAAGCTTGAAACCACGGTCAATTGCTTAAGTGTGTCTCCAGTGTACCAAGAATTTCTCATTGGCTTCTTTGACATTAGTTGTAGTGAAAATGCTTTGCATTTATGTGCCCATATAGAAAATCTGATGCTGCCCTAGAAAGTAACTGATAATTTTCATTTTAGATAGAATCTGGTTCTTCATCAAGGATCTCCATCATGAATAGTGTGGAATCATTTCCCATCACAACCCTGAAAGATAAAGAATACATGATTACAAGCTTGGCACAATAGTAGACGTAAAACTCCTAAGTATCCTCATTACTTTCATAATCCTCCACCACTATCACAGGACGACGACATGGATTGAGGAAACAAAGATGGAGCAAGGCAATGCAATAGCGACCGAGGAGAGCGAGAACCAAGGGTGCCACGACACCCATCGCTCCCATACTTCAACACTTGGCCATGCTACCCTTCTTCAAACCATAGACCAACTATCTAGGGCAAACACTTCCTACAACAACCTCTGCGAAGACCTTAGAGATTGGCCAACCCACGATACACCGTTACTCCCAGAGTTACCTCTATATGACAATTAACCTTGTCCAACCGGTAACCATCGTGATATTCCATCTCTGGGATGCATCAAACATGTTTCTTGGGATGCTCTATTTTAATAGAGTTACTTTCTATTTATCATATTTCTTCTGATGATCGTTCTACACCCCCCAAAGGCATTCGACATCTAACCATGTTCCCTTGGTTGACTCGGTCTTACTCACCATCCCACGCACTAGTCCATTTCATTTTGAAAACGGGTGTGTTGCTTCTCCGGCCGATCAGAATACTATATGCGCTTGTTATGCCAATAGCTCAACTAAAAACAATGCCATTGCTACCCTAGTTAGGGCCATAAATCTAACCAAGTCCAAGATAAACACATGCGCGCCAAAAGTACATAAATCTAACCAAGTCCAAGCTAAGCAAATGGGCCAAAAGCTTCACTACAAAATGGTTACTAAACTCTTAGATTTAATTGAGGAATCCTACACCTTTCGCCCTATGGACCAAAAACTAATATCCATGTTGGCTAAGCCCTTCAATGAGAGATCCAAGCAGAAGTTCATTTTTTGAAAACGAAGGGTAAAGTTCAAGATGCTATTTAAGAACATGATATCGATGGTTTCCATACATATTCCTTCCAGTGTTTCCTCGGAAACTAAAACCGACGTTCTAATTGACCAAGGAAATGAATTCCTCTCCCATGATAAAAATATTGAAACCCTCCATTATGGAATGTTTCTTCATCCACCTCATTGTTGCTCCTTTCCCCACCTCGTGGGATTTCTTTCTACCTTCTCTTGACCCAAACCCTATTTCTCACTTTTGAACTATCACTTCTTAAAGCAAAAAATCTAGGGAATCTTCTTCCAAATGAATACGAACACCAGCCTTGCTATTGATGGCTTTGATCAGTATAACAAATTTACCACCTCAATTAAGATGCAAAATGGTTAAATAGGATTTACCTGTATTATTCCATTAAAAAGAAGGTAGGGACATAAAATTTGTCTACAGCTACGTCTACACTAAGAAAACTCCACAATGATATGAAATTTGACTTTAAGAAGGAATTTGAGTCTCTCTTGCAATTCCATATAATTTAGCTCATTTTCTAGCGAGGTTTCCTAACAAATGTTGCAACTGGATGTACACTATCTTATCCATGAGGAAACTGATTGTACTTCCTAATGGAGTACCATGGATTAGCTCCAAGAATTTCTTACTCATGGTGGCCTGCTATCCCTACAATTTTGATCTTTGTCACTCATATCCTCCAACAATAGGATATTCAAGATTACTCTATTGCCCCATTCTTCAGTATGATGACAATAGTCCAATCCTACCCCATTCCTCAACCTCGGTCGTCTCCCACCTAGAGAAGAAACTTGTCTAGTTCACTTGGCCCCAATCGTATAGATTAACATCTCCAAAACAAACTTTGTGTCACCACAATTAGAATCCAACATAGCCTCAAACAACACATACATATTAGGTTGCTCGGTCTTTCCCCCAAACTTATGCTTATATCCACAAATTCTTGGCATCTGCCTTCCAGCCAACCATCTCCAAATGTAACAAACCCTATTGCATTGAAAAATGTTTGTAGCCCAAAAATATGGCGGTTTAAGAATCAATAACTTGTTTACTCAAAATTATTGTTCAAATAAGTTTTTTTATTTAAAATTGCTATAATCTCCCAATTTTCCTTAGGTTAATGGGTATCATATACACCACTAACATGCAATGAATAAACCTCAAACAAACCATAATTACCTTTGCAAAAACGTAAACCTTCATCTACCCTCCCACCTTGAGATTTCCTTTCACCAATCGTCGTCTACTTAACCAACACATACCCAAGCATATTGCAACAAATAGATCTTAGCCTCACTGTCAAGCACCAAACGAAGAGGCCGGTCATTTCTTCATATCATTCACGACAACTTCTCAAACTTGGATCATGTTTGAAAACAACCCTTGTCCACCATGGAAAATTTATTAGGGGGCGCAAAGTTTTTTCAAGACATCTATCAACATACACTGATAGCATTTGGTATATACAACACTGTTGGACTTTACGTTCGGTGGACGTAAGCTAGGCTTTCGCTATGTGTTGGCGGTAATAGCCCTTATGAGCGAGCCAGAAGTCTTAAGACAACTTGTTGGTTACCTTGAGCAATCTATTCAAGTGGGTATCATGTTCCCCCGATGATTCCTCAAAATAAAAGGAATGAGAATAACTAATATGGCTGGAACTAGGTATCTGTAATAGACGGACTGTTACATGAACATTTTGATACATTCAGAGCATGCCATGAAAAATGCTCTTAGGCGGTAAAAACAACACGAACAAGAAAAGTGTTGATTACCTTCCTAACCCGGTCAAACATGCAAGACCAAGCGTACCACCAGGACCGCCAATGCTAAGGAGTCTCTTGTACCTGCACAATATGAAGCAGAGCCTTAATAGTTGCTCCATAAATGAAAAAAAATAATTGTATGATTATGAAAAAATTATCCACAAGTATGAAGTACTCGCTCCATTTATAAATATAAAATAATTTTGTTTTGTTACAAAACAATTTTGACCAATAATTACTCCTAGCAAGAATCAGAGTTGACCAGATTTATAGGATAATGTTTCGATCAATATCTATTCCAGTCTATATAGTATCAGAATATATTGTATTATAAATCTAACAAAACAGCTTTGGTGTTCCACATGTTGGTATTTTTTTCTAATAACTTGGTTGAACTTTAAGTAGGTTGGCTTAGCGCAAACCTCTATAACTTAATTATTTTAGAATGGAGAGGGTATTATTCAAGACGTGCCTCACATATGCAAGAATCCTAGTTTAGTTAAACATCACACCGGAGCAAACTGGGCGCCTATTGTATAATTGTTATCATAGGGACGTTGATAAAATTGCAAGGAACCACCACAATTGAGAAAAAATTAACAAAGGCCCACCAAATAGCCCCATAGTTGGTGGAATTTTCATGAAGCATTGATAACTTTCCCCCAATTGTGGTATGTTTTTGCTATTTACTCTAGAGATGTTAGATTTCAAAGTAAAATTTGGTTGCATGTGTGTTTCACAAAAGAATAATAGGACATATTACCTAAAATTTGTGCCCCATAAATGGATAGAACCATCTCTCAGGCCAGTGATTAAAACTGGAAGGCTGGGATGGGAAACAACAGAAATAACTGAAGATTGGAATTCTCCAAATATCTGGACACAACCTTTTGTCTCCATGTTCCATATCTGGTTAAAAAGAAAGTACATTATAAGCAATTATATGTGCGCATACATTTTTAGTGTAATTTTAAAATAAATATCTGACCATCGCAAACTTATCGCTAGAGCCAGTAATCAAATACTGTTGATTATCATCAGTTGTGAAGAAATCTAGGCAGTTCACTTTGGACGAATGGCCAGTCAGGATATATTTAGGTTTGAGTGAATCAAGACTCCAAAGCTGGACACCATGTATGTGAGTTTGAACCATAATCCAGTAAAATAAACATATCATCATATCTTTGAGGTTAGAAGAAAAATGAGGATACCAAACCTTTACTGTTTGATCGTTTGAAGCACTAGCAAATTCGTTGGCGTCCTTTGGGTTAAATGCAAGGTCCAATTCCAATGTAAGATATCCTAGTTTATCAAATGTTTGTATGCACTCCCAGTTCTTGTCCCAATCCCAAAGTTGTATGTATCCGCCACATGATGACAAAACATATGGTTGGGTTGGATGAACAGCGAGTGAGTCAATACCAAACATGTATCTCTTAGCACGAAAACTCCTGAGTTTCTGCACCTCCGTATTGAACATATAAACATGGATATAGCCACGCAATGTCCCAACAATAAACCACTGATTTCGCTCGATAAATTTAATGGTCTCAACTGCAGCGAGAATGATAATCCTATTATCTTATCATTGTATATGCATGATGAAAGGATCTTAAGTTGGAAAACTATTAGAGAGCATGCCTTGGTAGTCATCATCTTCAATTTTAACCAAACCCATCGATTTCTGCCAGTAAACACAAATAAATTATATGTTAGTCCGATGCAAAAAAAAAAAGACCATATATTTGTCAATACATATTGAGATTCCTATAATGGTACTTTCTATTACCCCATGGTAATTAAAAATTGCACACATGGGTCGGTGCGTCAGAGCCTTATAGCGAATTCATGGCATGGGCAACCATATCCCAATGATATCTAGTGAGGGGCTACAGAGAGGTGTGCCTCAGTGTATCTCGTTTCTGACTCGAAACTGTACCTCAGCTTGGGTTTTTTCCTAACCTGTCGCGTAGCAAGGTTAAGAAATGATGGTAAAAAACACTTTGTAATTTGGTATTTTATCAAAAGATAGTGTGGACCACGGATGGGAGAGGAGGGACGAAACCCTCTTGAATTTGGTACTTCCTCTATGCACTTTTATTAGAAGTTTTGGCAAGCTTATTTTGCTTGCCAAAACGTCTTATAAAATTGAAAATAGTCGGTGTGTATGTTGTTCTATTGGGATGCTTTGAGGAGTTGCACCATCAAGAAATATGACATGGAAATCTGGGCACTTAGGGTGTTGCCTGACAATTATGGGTAGTAACACCTTATCAAAGACCAAAGGAAATATGGAAACCCACACAAAGATAACACATAATCAAGGTATTAACATGCTTACATGCAATGAAAATCCCTTTTGGCTTCAAAGAATTTGAGTATATCCTACTTTGTATGATAGAGGAGGACAATAGGTTGGTGTGTTCCCTTAACTTCCAGATAATCCCATGTAAGAATTTTGCATAAACATTCTTACATGCAAATAAAGTAATTTATGGTTGCAAATAACTTATATGAACCTCACAAAGAACGGGCCAACACATCAGAAAAAATATTCAAGTGGTCCAAACTTCCAATTCTCCCCATGAGGGTTAATTGGGTTTCCTACCAGCAGCTCAACAACAACCATTTTTTTTCTCTCGATGGAGTCAAATAGAGAAGGGCCAAAAGCTTCATCAAAGACATGTGAAGCCATATATAAAGGTTTATTTTCAAAGGAGACAAAAATGGCTGGAGAATGTACCCAAGTCTTCCTTGAGGGGGTAGGGACATCAGCCGAGCCACATCGGACGACTTAATTTCAGGGCCTCGGAAGGAGGTTGTTCGATAAAAAAGAGCCTAATTAACAAGGTAATCAGAAAAATCACCAGTGGTAGTATATGTTCTTCTCCCATTAGTAACAAACTCCCTTTTCCCCTTTTATCTAGAGGAAATACCATGAGGTGCCAGATCGGTGTGGAGGAAAGGCACGTTGCTGAGAGCCAAACCTCTTACTAGTAAAGAGTGAAGAAATATCCATCTTTCCGTTAGCATTGGATGAATATTATCAACATATTCATTGTGAAGGTCATCACAAAATATAGGGAGTGTAGAATTCTTATTAAATTTTATAATATGCATGATCGAATTGCCACCAAAGGAGAGAAGAAACCACCTTGAGAGGCCAACAAGAAAATGTGCTTTAGATCCAGATGTTGAGGGGGGGGGGGGGGGGGGAAGCACCATTGAGGTGAATTCATCCTGCCTACCATACTAGTGGGGAGAGCCATGACTCAAATGACAACCGACCGTTACTTTTTGAGGATGTTGCAACCAAAGACAATTGCCTTCCCAAAAACTGATTCAAAAGTCCTCAAAAGGTCCATCTTTGCGAAGAGTATCATAATTTTGATTTTGTGGAAGGCGTGTGCAAAATTCTCAATGTGAACTTAATTATCCAAATTTGATGCTTGATCAAAGCATACCAGTGATTCCCAGAGCAGAAAATGCCAGTTTTAGAGACATATGAAAAAACCATAGGGTATTATGAACAAGGCTATATAACTCGTTTGTACTTTGTTCCCAAGTCAATATGTGTCATACCCCCGTTCTTTCTGATGAGTATAGTTCTCTAAAGATCGGAACCATTTTATGATGACTTCTAGTGGTAGCAAGAATTGCAATTTGAGTACATCATATATGTTATTGTCCTCCTCGCGAAAGAAGTATATGTTTTTATGCTAATAAAGGTTGTTTTACATAGAACGCGGTAACTTAGTTTCTTTCTTTTTCATAATGGAAGAGAATTCTCCCATGGTTTCTGCGTCCGAAGATGCACACAGCTCAAATTATTACCATATTTAAATATAAGGATACAGTAGTTACCTGCATGACATAATCACATATGTCAATATATCCACCGACATGGCCCGTTGCAATCCTGTGTTACGAGAAAGAAAATTAACACAGGATAATCACATCCAATTAATGCATTTATAAATATGTAAATATTACAGGGAGTGTCCATTTCTTAGGAGACTAACAAATCCTTTTAGTAAGTTGACAATCTTGATATTTTCTTATCTAACATAAACTAGATACTCATATATATTCAAATTTATGTGCAAATTTAGTTTTATAAGTATGCAACTCAAAAGTTGCATATTTTTATAATTATAAATTTAGACACAAATTTTCGTGCAAATTTAGGTTTCATATTGTCCAATTTGGTTGACTTGGAAATATGAATTTCTTAGAAAGCCTAGGAATAAATATTAATAATATAATACCCATATTATATTTGCTAGGCACACACCATGTCTCTGTCTGATTTACGGCTAGAGAAATCATGCTCTCCTTAGGAATCTCCCTAGATATGATCTGACCCAACAAAAACATGGCCAGCATTTTAGAAAAATCTCAAAGTTAGAAAATATATTGAAGAGAGAGAAATTTCTTGCCTGTGTTAAAGTTGGGATTGCCTGCTGCATGGATGGTAAATTCATGCAATAAAATTGAAACAAAGGGAAGGAATCAGACATCAACTCCTCGCACAAGTGCCATTATGTGTGTGTAGTGTCGTTAACTTAAATGAACTCAACTAGCATAGCTACCTTATTCATCTGACCCTTGCACCTGATATGCAGCCTAGGCTTTAGGTGCAATCTTGCATTTTCGGAATGTAATAAGTTATATAACATTTTGTGTTTTGTACAATATTGACATTATGATGCACCTACCGTGCCAGAAAGTTTGAAGTGGATCATATTTGGATATCAACGTTACTACATAAGTGATGCCTTTTATATTAGATTACAAATATGAACCTAAAGCCCAGATTGCATTGTAGTTTGCTTCTCCACATCTAATATAGTAGTACCAACAACCAAGTTATGGAAATTAGAAACTCCTTGAGAATGATTTACTTAGAAGGACAACCGCCCTAAATCCTAATAAATTTTGCAAGTTCAACTACCACGTTTTCCAATGAAAACTAAGACAAGTGGTTGCGCAATTAGTTATGCTATTCTTGTAATTATATAATATATGTATTTTTTTTACCAAACATTGTCTCAAAACCTCTCTAAATAATTATGGTTTTACAAACTTTATAGTTACTTGAAATTTTAAAAAAATGGTCGTCACAATAGTAGCAAATTTTCCAAGATTAAAATGGCAGTAAGAAAGTTTGAACAATATTTTTCGTCATCTCAAATAAAGTCTCATATTAGCAAAATGTTACTGCATTTGTATTATGTAGGTTGTGCATGTAGTGAAATGTGAAGGAGGAGTGTGGTTGGATGTTGTTCCAATATGGCCTATAAATGTGTCGAATATTGCTAAAATAGGGAATAAAATTAGTCTTCATGTTGCGCTCTATTTCAATGGATCTTCTATAAAGAGAGAGTACATGCAGGCATGCAATAATCTGCCTCCCCTTGGTGACATCATCACATTGATTATTACTCTAAATTATAAATTATCCTTAAATTTATTCATCTAATTTTGTGATGAGTTCTTGCACATGTTACTGGCTTCTACACATTTTTTTTATATATCACTAGTTAACGGATTATAATACTGTGGTTGCCACATTAAAACCAAGAAATACCACGATAATAGTTCGAGATAATGTTTTACATTTTTCTATGCATTGCAATGTTACATAGAGCTAGAGTGGGTACTCAAGTATTATCAACAATTAAGAGATTGAATCATTCCAAGAAAGTATGAAGTCTTGCGTATAATAACGATCAAACCCTAATTAAGTGACAACACTTTGGCCTATAACAATGAGTTTTTTAACAAAACATGTCGATATGGGATCTTGTTTGAAATTTCTCATCTCGACCAAGCCAGCGGTGTAAAAAGATCACAATCAAATATTCAATTTAAGATATTGAACCTTGTCAAGTTTAAGAATTAAGAAGGTTATTGATGATGTCGCATGCCTTAGAGTGCACTCATGAGAAAACTTTGAGAAGATAATAAAAGAATAGTGCACGTAAAATGCAAAAGAATTAAGAGCAAATATGCATGCGTGTAAGAAAGACAAGGAGGTGGATGACGGTATCTAGAATCTAGTCTTTGTTAATAACCCAGTCCGAAAACAGAAGTTATTTAGAAAAATCAACTCAGTTTTAAAATTATCTGGAACTCAAATGTGCAACAGATTTATTTGTTTTAGATGGGTTATTATGTAGACATAGGTTTGCTAGTTAGATTTCATAGTTAGTGAGCTGACCTCAGTGGTTGTGTCGCTTGCTGATTGTGGCTTACTAGATGCCTTCGCTGCCCACCACTTTGCTATCTCAGTGACTCTGCTTGATTCCAGCGAAGGCATCGGCGACAAACCCTCCTCAGGTTTCGCACTGCTATCTGTCTCTTTGTTTAACATTTCGGTAGCGATACTCCGGTCTTGGGGTGTAAGATAATTACTAACAGTAGTATTCAGGCTGCACTTGTACTGCATGCCTGACAGCAGCTCGTTGTCGGCTACTAACTGTTTTGCACATTATATATTATACACAAAAGTATACAGCTGATAAAAATAATTAACGAATAAAGAAAATCACAGAATTAAGTTTCTCTTTGTTGATTTGATTTTTCATAAATTTGGACCTCATTTCCATATAAATAAAACGTATAAGAAGCATAAAACACTTTGATCATAGGACTGTTTTAGTGTAAATTATTTTGTGATGCCAAAATCATAAAGATAAATATCAAGTTATGTGATATCATTCAGCATATTACGTTCCTTCGAAATATTTTTAAAATGCCAGTCACCATATGGGCCGGGACCATACCTTGTCTACTTCATTAAGCAACTCGATTATACGCTTTGCCGTAGGTCTTTTTTCCATGACGGGATTCACACATTCGAGGGCTATGAAAATGCATTGTCTTACTTGTTGAGTAGATCTTTCCGTTGATTCATAGTTTGGTATTGATACGAACTTGTTCCTCCAGCTGAGAACCACCTATACATACTTGCAACAGTAAGCTATAAGGATGCTCTATGCACAAAGTTAGCTTAAGTCATCTTACTTTCTCTACGAACTGCTGGAGAGATGTTGTTGTACTGTGGGGACTATCTTGCTGGAAATATGGATAGTCTCTATGACCTGTAATTATCTCTATGAATAAAACACCCAGACTGAAGATATCTGCCTTGTTCGAGACTACGCCTTGAATTAAATATTCAGGTGCCATATAGCCACTGCAAAATAATACAAAGTAAAAAGGGGAGATATAAAGTAGCTAAGAAAAATAAAACACATGAGGTGCAAGACTCATAACTAACCAAGTTCCGGCACGATTATCAGTGAAAACTCGTGATTGCTGCTCACCAAAGATCCTCGATAAACCAAAATCAGCGATTTTAGGCGTCATATGAGAGTCTATCAATATATTTTCTGGCTTTAGGTCAAGATGAACAATATGACATTCTTCATGAAGAAAATGCAAACCGCTGCAAATTCCATTTATTATGTCGAATCTCATATTCCACTCAAGGCCCACAGATTCATCTGTAGAAATTGACAAAGAAAAGAAAGAATTATAAACCAGTTCAATGACTAATGGTGGCTCCGGAACAACACAAGAAACTGATCGAAGCTTGCATTTGTGTGACGTGTGTTGGTGTATGCCAACATCACCAAATGTTTACGCGCCCTTCAGTTTATTATTTGCACGAACGATAGAAGCTAAAACAGTCTATTTGTGAAGCATAGTTGAGAGTAGAATTTTGAGCTATGTTTGAACGAAGTAAACTTTAAAAAAATGGAGAGACATAAAATACGTATTGTTTGTTCCTTAACCATACCAGATATATGTTTGTCGAGGCTTTTGTTGGATACAAACTCGAAGCATAACAACCTTTTTGGAATTTCTGCAAGAACATGCTTCCCACTCCCAGTTGGTTTCTCTACCGCTTCCCATCTTGATTCCGCGCAGTAACCTACAAACTGTACTATGTTTTGGTGCTTGATCCCCATAAGATAACTGATCTCATTCTGAAAATTCTCATCTTTCAGACGTATTTCAAAAAGCTTCTTTACCGCGATGATTTTCCCACTCCGAAGAACTCCCTGTGTTGTAAGTTAAACATCTCTTCAAAGCATGTAAATGTATCTATGATTAAGTACTGTTGGCAAAATTTGATACGTGGAGTAAAAAGAATTCGATATACCTTATATACTACTCCATACCCACCTTCGCCGAGTACAGAATCTGTGGAAAAATCACATGTGATGTCTTTCAAAAAATCTAGTGGAAGAGACATAGGTATTGCATTTGAATCTTGTAGCTTCTTCTCCAATTCACCATGTGCACTTCCCATATCTGTTTACACGGGAAATAAGAGAGGAAATGTGTACAGTTTGTACAACCGAGAAAGCTGGTGTCGTTCCAGAAGTAGTATTCAACGAAGATAAGACTGCATGCACCAACCAGATTTCGGGGCGCACAGAAATGGCGAGATAGGTTAGCGGAGACGTTAAGTCCGCATGAGATGGGTTGACTTTCAAACTGAAATGTACTTCACAAAACCAACAAAGTAGACTTCACATTTAACACCTTGTGATCATTAGGGTGCATGATGTATGCAACGGCTGACTTGCCCAGCCAGGGAAAAAACGGTAGGTGAGCACTAAAATATGGAGAAATTTGAAAATATCTCTGTGAGTTACGTGCTAGCAAAACCTCGCTGGTATATAATCGGTGTAAAATCGTGAAATGGGCACCCACACAGGTTGCGATTTGATTTAGTAGATACCAGAGCAATCAAAGTACCACTATAAATCTAGAAAATGTGAAGGTATAGGAGGGGAAGAACAGGAGCACCGCAGATCAAAAGAAAGCATACAATTGTACAACCGAAATCTAGTCCGAAAGTACTCAATAAAGAGCTGAAGCACTAACCTGGATGAGCTGCAGCGACGCCGCTGGCTGGTCAGAGAGAAACTAAATCGAAGTAGGAAGAGAGGCCCAAGAGGATCAGACTGTTTTGGTTGCGTAGAAATGAAGAGATGGGCACCAAGAGACGTTATTTATGCAGGAGATCAGTTGACCTTGAAATTTTCAATGTAATTAAGATAACCAAACAGACTTGGCTTCACATTTAACAGCTAGTGATTGGTGTGATGGCTGAATAATTCAGCCAGGATAACAACGGTAGGTAGACGCTATAACATGCAAGTACACGATACTTTCAAAATTGCAAGTTAACAAACCACCGCTTGTGCCAATGAGTGCAAAATCGTGACATAGGCAGCTCCACTTGGGTTCGGATATAATTTCGGGTACACATCAGAGCAGTTAACTAATAGATGAAACAGGGTAAGAGCAACTCTAGGCCTCTAGCGGATCCACTAAAATCTGCATCCGGTAAAATTGATATCCAGTCCTAAAAAAAAGAGTTAATTACACTGGGCATACACAAACTCTTACTCTATGTGCAATTTCATACAACAACTGAATTTATGTGATAAATTGGTACACAAACTCCCACACGGATTCGTTGCACGTCCACAGCCTATCGTGAACTGACACGTGTACGTCCAGGTGGGATTGGGGCGACGACACATCTTTCTTGCCTGCCCCCTATACTCTTTTCAGTTTGCAAATAGATCCTTTTCAGAGGGAGAGAAGAATCCCCAAATTCGCATCCGTGCGACGGCGACGGAACTGCTCACTCCTCCCCTACTCGCACTCCACTAGCGTCACCACCCCCCACCCCGAGCCCACCCCCCTCCCGTCGCCGTCGCCGCGCCGCCGTCGCCGTGTCGCCGAGGGCACAGGGCAAGCGCCTCATTGTTGGAGAGTCGCAGTCATTGTTGGAGAGGCGCAGTGATGGGAGATCCAGCCGGAAGCAGCCCCGACGCGGATTTGAGGTCAGTCGATAGTCCTTCCGAGTTGGAGGGCGCAAGTGCCTTGCTCTCGCTGGCGGAGGTCATCCCGGGGGAGGATCCGTTGCTTTCGAGCAACCATTTCCGGGATTTGACGACGGCGGCAAGGCGAGCGCTAGCGAGGGAGAGTTCGCAGATAGCTTTGGCAGAGATCTCGACGGCCTGCACACTCAGAGATTGGACCCTGCTTCTACTTCGTGGAAGCCAGGGCGAGATCCATCGAGCGATGGCAGTCCGAGGGGAGGTTCTTGCACACATCGAGCAGTCGATCCCCTCCAGCTCCCCCGGTAATCTGATTGTGGTTCTCCAGGACAGGGTCACAGGAGCCAGGCACATCGCCGACATTTCGAGGGAACAGGCGCTTCAGATGATCAGCCATGGCCTGGTCACTCCTCCAGCTCCCGAAGCCCAAATCGAAGACCCCGACAGGGCGTCCATTCGCCAATTCGAGTTCATCAGAGACCTGCAACTCGGGAACATCCGTTCGAGCATCCTCCATCATCGCGGGGGGCGTACGCCTCCGTGCAGAGAGAGAGGGAGACACCGCCGAGGCTAGTCGTTCTCACTGACGCAAAAGAGGGAGACACCGGTGATGCTTGCTGTTCTCCGTCAGTTAATTTCAGTTAGATTGCAGTAGTGGTTCACTGGTAGTATTAGTGTACTCTGTGTGTGTGTGTGTGCTTTGTTAGTTAGATTGCAGTAGTTGTTCACTGGAAGTGTTAGTGTACTGTGTGTGTGTGCTTTGTTAGTTAGGTTGCAGAAATTGATGTATTAGTGTACTGTAATGTTGTGCAATCATGATAATAAAATGCAGACAATTCAGTAGGAATGAAAATTGCAGTAGCACTGCTAGTATTACACTCTTGAAGTACCATATTATTACAGAAGTGCAAAACATGAAAGTAGTATCAAAATATGAAAGTAGTATCAAAACATGAAAGTATTACACACTTGAAGTACCATATTATTACAGAATTGCAGTGCAAACCATATTATTACCATATTATCTCCAAATTACACATCTTCTGCATTCAAATCAGGTAGCACTTGTGAGTTCAGATCAGGAATTTGTTCTCCAGTTGGATGATGCACCTGCTGTTGCACCTGCTGTTGCATGTTTTCCATCTGTTGCTGCCCATCATCACCAAAAAGAAGGTAATATGCACCTCTCCCTGTTCCTCTTCCTGTTGCTCTTCCTGAAGTGGTTGCATCTGTTTGATTCTTTCTTTTTGTTCCTCTTCCCCTACCACTGATTGGTTGCTCAGCTTCCCCTTCCATAGTAGCTCTTCTTGTTCCTCCTCCTGTTGCTCTTCCTGAAGATGTCCCCTCATCAGGTGTGTTCCTTCCTCTTCCTCTACCCCCCAATCTTGCTTTCCCTCTTAATGTTGCTGTTGTTACTCTTGTCCTGGCTTGTGGTAGATTTTCTCTTGCTGCCTCAACAAATGAATTCTCCTGTGGCAAAGGTCCATGTGACCTATTTGGAGGGAGATGAACCTGATGCATAAAGATTAATTGCCCACTTAAAATCATTGCCTTTGCATTTCAATGTATTAAAATGAAATAGGACTCATTGTTGTGATCATTTATAAATAACAGTGACATGAGCTTCCTTTTTTTTGGTTTCTATTCTATTGAGCAGCTTATAGAAAATTGTCTCTAGCAGGGACAAGATTGGCATCTCTCTTGCCTGCAAAATGTAGCTGGAAGCAAAAAGAACAAAATTCATGAGAACACAATGAAAGGCAGAAGAATTATTGTAAGTTAATCATGAGAATAATTCCTACCTGTTGAATACTTCAGAGTGATTGTTTAACTGCATGTCACATTTAGGGAATTCACTGTAAAATGCTTTGATCCAAGTGCTTGGAACCAATTCATCAACCCAATCAAATGCCTTCTTACTTGCAACCAGCATCTTGTCCATGTTGTGCTTGTACTTTGCAAGGTTAGTGGATCTAGCAATTGCCCATAAATTCTTCTTCAACACCTCTCCCTTGTTTCCTGCCTTCTGAAAAATTTGTAACAAATGTCTTACACAGAATCTATGCTCTGCATCTGGGAATACTTTGCTTACTGCTTTTAAGAGACCCTAAAAAGAATAGAAGGAAACATAATAAATAACAGTGACATTATAAATAACAGTGACATTATAAATAACAGTGACAGTAGTGAAACAATGAAGGTACAGTCAACAGTGACATTACTTAAACATTATAAATTTCATACCTTCTGCTTATCACTTATAATTGTCCAAGGGGCTTGTTATGTTCAAATCATCTTTTAATGTTGTCATAAACCACTCCCATGAGCTTGTGCACTCCACTTCAACCAAAGCCATAGCAATTGGAAAAATACAATCATTGGGGTCTATTCCCACTGCAGTAAGTATCTGGCCTTTGTACTTTGTTTTCATATGACACCCATCCACACAAATCAGTGGCCTGCAACCCCTCAAGAAACCCCTCTTCACTGCATCATATGACCAATATAGTGTAGACAAATGTTCATTTGTTTCATCTCCACACTTAACTTTGTTGCGGGACAAGAAAAACTTGGATCCAGGGTTAGATGTTCTCAATTCTTGGCCGTAGTCCCACAACTGACTGAATTGAGCATCCTCATCACCATGAATAATAGTAAGTGCTTCTTTCCTTGCCCTTCCAAGTTTCCACCTGTCTGGACGCATATTGTACTCTCTTTGAACTTTAGCTTCAAATGTTTTCAAATCCATCTTCCTGTTATCCCTAAATTCATGAATGAATTTCTTAGTTAAGAAGGGTGCAGTAAGGGCCTTCAGTTGCCATTCTTTCACACATGTGTGCCTTCCATTGTATGCTCTGATAACAAAAGCACCTGTCTTGCTGTCATTTGATGCTTTCAACATCCATGGGCAACCATCTTTGCACCTTGCATCTATCCTATTTTTCTCATTCCTTGTCTTCTTAATTTTCACTCTATTTCTCACACCGTATGACCTCAAAGCTTCTCTCATTTCTTGCACACATGAAAATGACATACCAACCTTGAACTCTGGATTATCCAAATCAACTGCACTATTGAAAACTCCAAACTTGTACTGCAATAACTCATGCTCTTCTGGCCTCAAATTCAAATCTGGATCCTCTAGAGCAGCATCCTCCTCATGTTTTTGTACTGGAACTGTTTCATTGTTGTCATTAACTTCTCTGTCTATGTTATCAATGAAAAGGTCATCATCTCCTTCATGTGCTGCATAATCACTGTCCACAAAATCAGAATCTTCTTCTTCATCTGTTTCTCCTTCTTCTCCTTCCAAAATTGCCTCTTCTTCACTTGTCACACTTCTCCTGCTTCTTTGGCTAGCAAGGGAATACTCAACAACAGGCTCAGCAACAGGCTCTACAACTGATGGCCCTGCATTTTCTGGCCCTGCATTTTCTACACCTGGAACTGATGGCCCTGCATTTTCTGGCCCTGCATTTTCTACACCTGGTATGCCTTTCTTGGAAATGGATTCTGGTCTCAAATCCTGCAAATAATTTCTATGGTCAACAAATAACACCAATTTCTTCTGTGGCTCAGCTGCATTTATCATGGACACAATGTCTGCATCTCTTTCTATGCAAACTAAACCCTCATGAATTTCCTTCCCTTGTGGTGACCAGTACACATGTAATTTTGAATCATTAATATCATAACCCAATTGCTTGAGGAATTCCTGTATCCATGGAATTGACCATGTCTCCTTGTTGCAAAAGTCAATGAACTCAACTGTTGAGTCCACATAGGACAAAGTTTCTCCTCTGCCAACAAAGAATCCATTATGCTCCAATACAGTTGTGAATAAATCATCATTTCTTCCTGCACAAAACACACACAATATTCTCTGTTAATGAACTGAAACTGAAAATGACACACTGCTTCTCTGTCAGTTAACTACACAGAAAGCAACAACCTTGCAGAAACAGGGCAACGATTTTATTGCAACATGCTCAAAATTTCTTGGTAACAACTGTTCTAAAACCACCTACTACATGTTCTAGGTTGATTACAACAATCAAATCTAACCGAAATCGTTCTACCACCCTCTAACTACGACGCACATGTCCGCCCGCTGTAGAAACAGGACACCATCAAAAAAACTCAGTGGTCACGATTTGCTCCCAAAATCGCTACTAAAACCATCCACTCCATGTTCTACCTTGATTACACCAAGTAATTGCAACAAAAATAGCCACCGAATCCATGCCCTCGATCGGAGCCGCCCGCGACCCGCTGGGAGGAAGAAGAATAAGAGAAGATTGCCGTAGTCGGGATCCTCCTCAAACCAAGGACGGAGTAGGGGTTCCGGTGGCATTGCGCGAATCGAGCGGGAGAAAGGCGATCGCCGTCGGAGATCGTCGTCGACGATGGAGGCGGCTCGTCCGCGCCGTGACCACAGGTGCGCAATAACCGAGCCTTTTCCGCACGAACAGGTACATCGACAACAGAGAAATCCGAGGGAGGGATAGATTTGTAAAGACGAACCGTTACCAGGGATCTTTCTGCATAATGACCGAATGGACAAGTGGCAGCCAAATATGACATTTCGGACTGATTTATGTGGTTTGCACCTGGCGTGGGAGTTTGTGTACCAATTTATCACATAAATTCAGTTGTTGTATGAAATTGCACATAGAGTAAGAGTTTGTGTATGCTCAGTGTAATTAACTCTAAAAAAAATTTACAGTACGCGTCCGCAGAATAGATACCGGAAAAGGCCTCCCAAAATCACGTGGACCCATTTTCTTTTGTTTTCCCACGCATTCCCCTTCTTCTACCTCCGATCTGCGTCTCATATGCCCAGATTTATTTTCCTACCCACAAATCTCAATCCCGAATCTAAATCCCCGGCATACTGCCTGCCGGCTCCCAAGCCCAACCGCCGACGAGCCCCGCGGCCGCGTGCAAGATTGGCATCCTGGACGACCTCTGTCGCTAGCTAGCTGTAGGGAGCGCGGGCGTTCGCCGGCCATGGTCGCGCCTAGGACGGACGGGCGAAGTTCCAATCGAGAGCGTACACATCTCATATGCTGGATTAGCTAGCGTGCGTGTGTGTGCGCGCATGTTTCTCCTCGACGGCTGGCCAGTCAGCGCTCCACCGCGCGCGTGCAACCTCCTGTTCGTCCTGTGGTAGCTGCTAGATTGCGCCGGAAGCTGATCGCAATCGGTTGGCTTGCCGGAAATTGCTGGATTTGGTCGGAATTCTACCGTTGCGGTGCAACTTGGCTGGAGTCCGTCGAGTTCGGCGCAATTCCGATGACAGTTAGGCTGAAAATTTACTCGCGCGAAGTTGTTGACCGGGATGAGGGGAACACCCAAATTTGTAGACAATGTATAGCCGACGTGCTAACTACTTATAACCAACAACCAACATGTATATAAATATAGTTAGTTATAAGAATGTGTTAATTTATCAGTGGATGACCCATCTGTCACTCTCATATAGCGCTTAGAAGCATATGTTGCAGTCGGCTCTCGCATGAGAGCGCGCTTCAATTTTTTCTCCTCCAACTAAACACAAATATATTAGCTAAATGCTTACATTATGTTGACCGTATCTTATTGTACTTGCTATTAGATGCAGAGGATGGAAGACTCCTTTTTTAGTATTTATATTAAAAAAGTTAAGGGATAGTCAAAGTTATGGATCTAAAACAATCGTGTTTTCGCACGAAACAATAAAACGGCAATTATTTTAACGGTTTGACTAGTTTACAGGATCCGCTAGATGCTATATGCGACGTTCGGGGGCAAGCTTTTGGCTCGGCCCGAGCTTTGGTCGGCCCGCTTAGAGAAATCACTGAGTCGAGCCCAGTATGGTGGACCGCGACGAGCTCATGGCTCGACCGACTCGGCTCGGTCCGGCTGGTTGGCTCGGCCTTTTTACGAATGCTAATTAAAACAAATGGGCGTGGCCTGTTCTGGAAGAGACAATACATGCAGGTAGGTCAGCTGCTTCGTTTCTATCCAGCAGAGCACGCACGGACACAGCAGGTCGCGAGTCGCGTCGTCGCCGCTCCGCCGGTCCTCACCGTTGCCGCTCCGCAGGTCTTCGCTGTCGCTCGTCTGCAAGGTAATTTCTCCTTCTCCCTCTCCTTTTCTCACTCCATCCCGAATCCTCATAGACCCGGCTGACCCCAAGTCAAACAGGTCGCCGCTGGTTCACTGATTTTTGCGGCCGCCGGCGAAAGATGCTGCCGGCGCCGCCAAAGGAAGACGACGCCGCCTCTTAGACGTCTCCCGCACCCGCTACCAGTGCCCTGCCCTGTGCAGCCGAAGCACGTCCACCCCAGTCGTCCACTCGTCTGTGTCAAGTTGTCGACCCCCGGCTTCTGTCCAGCTGCGAGCCTGCGGCAGCGGCTGCCCTCGCCCACGCCGGCAACGTCATGCAGTCGAAGGATCCAATTAAGATAAAACCAGTATCCTCTCTTTATGGGGGAAAGTTACCAAAGGTCGCCACCGCCGGCATAGCGAAGCCGACGTCCACTAGGGGTAAGAAGACCAAGGCCGGCCGTGGTAAGCCGCACCCACCCCCCCCCCCCCCCCCCGCCGCCGCCGACGCTCGAATGCGAACCCGAGGATCACGTTAATCAATCCAAATGACATGTTAGAGCAACCGGTGCCTGTGCACCGACACCCTCCTCCACCTCGTCGGCTCCTTGCAAACATAGCCGCCGTCGGGCGCGCGGCGGGACATATTGGCTCTTCTTCGGCGGCTCCACCGTCACCGGTGGTGAGTGAACGGATGCAATGGTGTATGCAAATTGTGATTATTTTTGTATATGCAATTTTTTAGGCAAATGTATGATTATATTTGGTGTATGAATATTTATATCAACACAAGTATTTGATTTGGATTGTGTAAGGAAGTAAATTGATGTAAATTGTGGTATTATTTATTTGATGTATGTAGATCTAGTGATGTTCTTCTTTTGTTGTTATATTAGGAAGAGGAGATGTTGATTCATGAGGAGGAGAACTATCGAGTTGATGGTGAGGATAAAGAAGAGACATATGTGCCCATTGATGAAGATGACAACAACTGTTTTGACCATAATGATAACATGTCTGAGGATGATGCTCTAGGTCATGACCGAACCAATGAATTAGAGCAACCATCAGTGAATGTTAGTTCGGGAGAAGACGGGGGAATAATTGAAGGAAAGAAAAAAAAGATGGATTCCAGTTCCTCCGAGAATTCACCGGCTTGGAAGTATTTTGTGAAGGTGATGGTGGATGATGAAGAGAACCCAGAGGGGCCTCAAGTGTTGAAGGCACAGTGCCGCCATTGCGAAAATAAATATGCATATGTGCAAGGTTCAAGCACCTCAACCCTTAACATGCATTGGAAAGGAAAATGCAAAAGCCTCAATGCGAAGCATGCTAGGGCATTGATCCAGAGTCGTCTCGGGTTCAAACCACTCAGTGCTAATGTAAATATACCCGCATCAACCATTCCGGGCCATGTTGGGTTTGACCAAGCTATCATTAAGGAGCTCAGTGCTAAGATGATAATGGTCCATGAGTACTCTTTTAGAATGGTTGAACATGAATGGTTCAACATTGTCTTGAGATATTTGAATCCATTCTATCAGTACATGGGAAGTAAGGCAATCCGAGCTGAATGTATAAGGCTTTACAAAAAAAGAAATGGAGAGGCTTAAAGTAGCACTCTAGGATGTGGACTGTCTCACTACAGATTTGTGGGCTAGCAATCAAACCGTAGTTTATATGTGTGTGGTGGCACACTATATTTTTGCTGATTGGCAGATGCAGACCCGTGTGCTTGCTTTCATGGAGTTGGACCCATCTCACTCTTGACATGTGATTGTGAATGCTCTTATGGACCGCATGATTGAATGGAAGGTAGAGAACAAGGTTATATCTGTCACACTAGACAATGCTTCAAACACTGATGGTGCTATTAAAGATTTGAAGGCAAAGTTGACATTTTGGCGATTCTAACAATATGAGGCAAATTATTTCCATGTCCGGTGTTGTGCACACATTGTCAACTTGGTGGTGCAAGATGGGACAACATGTATGAATACTTTGATCTCAAATTTAAGGGAGACTATGAAGTATTTCAAGAAGTCAACTAGTCGCCTTTCAAGATTTGTCGACATTTGCCAGGGTTTAGATCTCAATATTGGTGTCCACTTGACCTTAGATGTTTGTACAAGGTGGAGTTCAACCTACAAAATGATAGCTACTAGCGAAGCATTGAAGGAGTATGCCAAGTCAGATCGCAACTACCTATGGGAGCCTTCAAGTGATGAGTGCAAGTTGTATGAGCTCATTGAGCCAATGCTCTACGCTTTTGCACAAGTAACTACTTCTTTTTCAGCACAATTATATCCCACAACAAATATGTTCTGCCGTCACATTGTGAGTATCAAGATTGCATTGAGAATGCCATTCAACATAAGGACCCAACCTATAAAGCTATGGGACTTGCAATGATGGATAAGTTCAACAAGTATTGGGAGAAAAAGAACAATGTAATGGTGCTTGCTACTGTCCTAGATCCCAGGTACAAGATGTTCTATATAGATTGGGCCTTCAAACAACTATATGATGAGTACATTGTTGACCACGAGCTGGCGGAAGTGCGCTTGGAGTTGGAAGAGTTGTTTGAGAAGTTTGATACCGCAAAGAAGCAATCCGAGGAATCCACACCATCATCATCCAATGTTTGCATGACAAGTAGCTCAATGTATGCATCCGATAATGCCTTCCAAACTCATCGGTTAAACACCACAACAAAATCATCAAAGAGTGAATTGAGAAACTATCTTGAAGACGAGCTTGAGGAACCAGATCCTAAATTCAAGTTGCTTGATTGGTGGAAAGTGAATTCACTTAGATACCCGGTCTTGGCTAAGATGGCGAGGCGGTTCCTAACTGTACCGGCCAGTTCAGTGTCTTTGGAATCAACTTTTAGCACTGGGGGAAGAGTTCTAGATGAGTATAGAAGTTCACTAAAGCCGGCTATGGTGGAGGCATTGGTGTGTGGTGCAAGTTATGTTAAGGGTTCCCATAGTGACTTGAATGTGATGGTATGGTTTTCATCTCCTCATAATTTAAACTATCTATTTTATTGTCATATAGCGTCTGACTTTTAACAATTTAGGACAAGGAGGAAGATGAAGATGAAAGTGTTGAGACCATCAGGTTGCCAAAGAATGTGATGAACAACATCGATTGGTAACTATATATTTACTATATGTTTTAAATCCCACTTGTCATATGAGAAAAAAGATCAACTAAACCCATTGTTTCATGTCTTCTGGATGATGCTATTTTGGTTCATGGAGAATGGACTTGGAGATTGGAGATTGGAGATTGGAGATGGATGTTGATCTTGCTATATTTTGAACATGTGTGTTAAGTTGAAACTTTGAAACCTTGCAGCAAATGTTTCTTATTTTGAATTTGTGCTATTATGATGGAACTTAGAACCTGAATTGTAACCGTTTCTATGTCAACGTGTTGTGATCTATAAAACTATTATCTATCATTCTCTCTATTCATGAAAATGTATGTGATTTCTTCCAATTTTGAGGTCTATAGTATCAAGAAAATGTGATGTGGTTATTAAAAGTTTCATAAAAATGGGTTTGACTTTGTTTGAATTGATATATTATACATTTTCAAAAGACATTTTGATTAAATGCATGCTCAATTTAATCTCCAAAGGTGCCAAAATTGCAAAAAGAACAGAGACCGTCTCCTATTGTATATGAGCTCTCCTGTGTTTCCTGCCTACTTGGGCTCGTGAGCCGGCTCGAGCTGAACCGAGCCAGAGCCAAGCTCGGGTCGAGCCCATTTTCCCAGATCGGCAGCCAAACGAGCCAGCCCGAGCCGGGCTAAAAATGAGCGAGCCAAAGTCTGGCTCGGCCGTTGGAGAAGCTCGCGTTTACGGCCGCCTGCCCGCATGCCTAGGCCGATGCATGCATCATGGTCCAATGGCCTCTCCAAATTGGACCGATTTCGATCATTTTTTATTTGTTTGGGCCGGTATGCTGACAGAAAATATTCGGACAATGCATTTAGGATGGACTCATTCCAACGGCACACCCTAAATCGGACCAGATAGTCATTTGGTTCCTTTTTTCCTCGTTTCTCTTATTTGGGAAAATCAAATAGTTTAATAATGTAAATAAATTGTCACAATAAAAAATAGTTAATAATGCAAATAAATTGTTAAAAAAGTTCAACATCAAATAAACAAACTAGAGATAAAATAGCTACTCATTTCCTAGAAAAATCCAGTTATGATCTACCAAATCGTCCTGAAGTCCATATATGCTCTACCAAATCGTCCTGAAATCCACTTATGATCTAGCCGTGTTGTCGTGCAGAGAGTCAAAAGAAGCATCATCGGAATGGATGGATTAGCCAACGAGCAAGACTTTGACTAGTACGGCGACCCAAAAATGGAAGATGACAACGATGATGGAACGAAATACACAACAAGAAGAAGCAGGACAACGCTACCTACAGGTCGTCCGTTCCACAGAAGAAGTCGCGGTGTTCCGGGACTAAATTACTCAACCGCGATAAAGAAGGAAAAGAAAAATGTGAAACGCTGGCTCTAAGAAAAACGATATATCATGTGTTTGCATGTATTCGAGAAAGTGATGACTATGTAATATATATGCACTAACTAGGATATTTAAATTAATCAACAAATTGCTTTGACTTTATATTGATTTTTTTAATGTATATGCTAAGAAGATGCATTTAATATAATCCTAAATTTATATTGATTTATTTTAAATTTTCTGAATTTATATTGATTCATTTTGTAAGGAAAAACAAGAATTGAAAAATGAGAGGTGGGCAGGATTCGAACTCGTGCCATTGAACATGAGAGAGAGGGGCCAGCCACTAGGCTGAGGAGCAAGTTGTGATACAAACTCGCGCTCGCTCCTTTTGAATAGGAAACAAAAATAGGCGTGGTGCACATATCTGCGGAACTTCATGCTGGCGAATCAGACCAAGGATTACATCCTCGTGCCTTATTTTGCCGGGTAAGTCAATATTCTTCGTCGAATCGAAAGTGCTTTTCTTTAGGTTTTCATCGCTCCTTTCCAACACTTTGTTTGGATTGTTCTGCGCAGATATACACAATGCACAGTCATCTGCATTTGTATGAGTCATTCGGATGCCACGTATCTCGACTCAGGGAGTGCGGTGAAGAAAGACTACTCCATCGTGAAGAAAGTTCTGAATAATGCTCTCACCGGCTACCACGCAAAGGGGGGCATAATCGAGATGGAGAAGGTCGTTCAGGGCGCTCGGGAGTTCACCCACACGACGGATTACGCCTGCGTCAAGCAGTCGATAGGCAGTAACAGAGACACCTACTATGTCATCCATCACATGCAGGCGTACGTACGATATCAGCAGCACCTTACCCTGCCTAATCAAATCAAAGACTGGGCCTCCCGCTTGTCGATGGTCGGCGATGAAAATATTAGGGAAGAGATATATGATATCCAGAAGTGCTTTGTCACGAAAATCGTTCATGAAGTGGTGAACAAGAGTGGGACCTTTCACAGTCGGTTCGCCACGCCTAACCGCGACATAGATACCATCCTAGCAACTGCATGTGACGACATGCCTTTCATCACTCCGAAGGGATGTCCCGTGGTAATCCCTGGGCGGCTAAGTCAGAAGGAGTGAGAACTGTTGTAAGGTTTGCTACATTTTTCGAAATTAGTTAAACTCAATCGTGAGGGTTATGAATCGTCCATCGTGTAACCGATACTTAATTATGTCAATGCTTGATTATCTTGCTTTTTATTATTGTGGCCCTAGTTGTGATGTTCGTTCGATTTTTTGTATAAATGCTGATGATTAAAAGAGTTGGTTTACACTAAGATGGCCTTGATGGTCTGGTGCGCCTTTTGATTTTCACAAAATTATGATCTTGTGCATCCCACTTGGCGCTCCAGGTCCACCAAGACTGGTTGTATGTGTCCACCCTAAATATGAAGCACAGTGACCGATGACCATCTTGTTCATGTTAAGAGGTACTATAGGCGGTGGTGATCCGAGGAAAAGAATGAAGGCGAGGGTTTGTATATTTCTTTGGAACTAAATAACGTCACATATGTAATATTATATATGGTTAGTGAGATCAGAACAAAGTTGCACCCTTTGGTGCATATCCGTAATGATGACATTCCTCATAAATCCCGTCCGGGGTTATGAAGAATGCCGCCGTTATGTATGTGCACAAAAGGGTCCAATTTTGTTCGGATTTCACTTACCATAATATTACATATATAATTTTGTTTAGTTTCAAAGATTTCCAGAAACCCTTCCTTCCCCGCATCGCCATCACGTGTACTACCTCGTAACAACCACAAAATGTGAAGGTCCAACTTCACATCAAGGCCAAAATATGAGGCACATGGACCAATGACCATCTTGTGCTGTTTAAGAGGTACTACAGACGGTGGTGATCCGAGGAAAAGAATGAAGACGAGGGTTTCCGTTGGAACTAAGGAACGTCACATATGTAATATTATGGTTAGTGAGATCATAACTGAATTGCACCGTTTGATGCATATACGTAATGGTGATATTTTTCATATCCCCGTCCGGGGTTATGAAGAATGACCCCATTATGTATGTGCACGAAATGGTACAACTTTGTTCGGATCTCACAAACACTTACGTATATGATTTTGTTTAGTTACAACGAAGTTCAGAAACCCTTGTCTTCATCCTTTCCCGCACCGCCATCACGTATACTACCTCGTAACAAGCACAGAATATGAAGGGCTAACTTGTTTTCGGAGAATGCCGGAAGTAATGTGTTCCTTTGTGTTTAATTTTCATCTTATTTCTGTCATATTTCTCCATTTACTGATTATTGCAGACATGTTTAAAACTATTGTTTGTGGCTTTGTTTCTTGTCATTACAGATGCCGAGGTGCGACGTGGTGTTTAGAGGCAGGGTTCCAGGAGTCTACGACCACTGGGAAGACTGCTTCGAGCAACCGAACAAGTTCAGGGGCAATGCCTACAAATCCTACAACACTAGAGTGGCGGCGGAAGCTAGGTGGTTCATCCATCTCGAGGAACAGAACAAGAACAACAACACCATGTGGATGAAGACCCTCGCCGTCGTTGCTGTCATCGTCGCCTCGCTCGCCATGTTTGCAGTGCTATGGTTCCTAGCTGATTAGGTTATCGGCGACCAATGTTCACGATATAGCTTATCGTTAACTTATCGATCGGCCAATGATAAGAGATATATCGGCTTATGGGCCGATAAATCGATTTTATCGGTCGACTATTTATCGGTCATTTTTCTTGTAAATCCCAAATTGTAGCACTAGAACATCTAAAATATGGTATAAAAATATATCATATCGGCACTAAAATCTCTAAATTATGATATATAAATATATCGTATTCAATAATAGTAAAAATTCTATGATGGATGTCATTAATCACATGTTCCAGTGATGGAAAATCGATATATCGGCCAATTTATCGGCATTTTGACCGATAAATCAGTTGTAAGACCGATAAAATGGCCCGAATGATAAACTCTACCGGTATTCATTTATCTTATCGGTCACCACCCGATAAGCGATAAATCGACATATCGGATGATATTTTGAACAGCGTCGAAGACTAGATAGGTCATGTGTAATGATAATGAAGCATCGATCGATGTACTCGGTCTCGATGATTAACTGTTTGATTTATCTATTCGGCTCTAATGAACACTTCGTATTGATAATGAACTGTTTGATGTAGCTATTCAACATTCTAACTAATATTATCGAGTATGATATATTTTTTGTTTGTCACATCATTGTTTTAATCAACTTTGTCGACTTATACTCTTCTGTATTTGAGCTATATATACATGTATTTGAGCTGTATATATCTGTATAAATACGATATTGCGTGTTTTAAAAAATACAGGAAAATATAGTCGTGGCGCACCTAGAACCATAGGCATGACGCACCAGAGAAAATAGCCGTGGAGGGAAATATAGGCGTGGCGCACCTACAACCTTAAGCGTGACGCACCAGTATATAGGCGTGGAGCACCGTGGACATGCGCCACGGCTATACCAGGCAGGTGCGCCACGACTATTCCAATAGGTGCGGCGCAACACCACGCATAGCATATTTTGGTGCGCCACACATAGACTTTTCCCTAGTAGTGGAGTGACTCCGACTTGAAAGTACTAGATCAGACAAACATGAGAGAAATTTATCAAGAGTTGGGTTTTGGATGTCTCATATTTGTATTTCTCTTATTGTTCTAACCGATTTAGACATATTATTTATCAAATTTCAATTTACGAATTTGCATATATGGATTATTCAATATTCAATGGGAAAAGAGCAAATAAGTTAATTATTATTTGCATTTAAGAATATTTAATTTAAAATATTATTAATGATTTATTTCTTTCTATTTAAATAATTACTTTGATTCATAAAATAAATGCGTGTGACATCATACTTCATGTGGTAGGATTGTTAAGATACTATTGTGAGGTAAGTATCTTTTATTTGTAGGTAGCTCATAGGCAACGAACTAAGAAGTTAAGCGTGTTAGTGCTGGAGTAGTGTGAGAATAGATGGCCTCTATGAAAAGTGTTAGTAGAAGGGAGTAATTTACATTGAAATTAAGAAAACTTAGTGATAAGTGTGAGTTTAAGTGGTTAAACAATAGAAATAAATAAAATAGATTTTTCGGAAAAAAAATCGAAAAAAGAGGAGTAAAAAAGACAATCATTTGATACCGATTCGTAACAGGAACCGGTACCAAACGAACCCGGCCCTGTGGGTTTGTTTTGGGCCCCGTAAAGGCCATTTTAATACCGGTCAGTAAGAAACCGGTACTAAAGTCTGATGAGACTTTAGTGCCGATTAATTAGTAAAGGATTTGTACTAAAATTTCATTTTCTAGTGGTGTATGG
>JAPCYS010001684.1:0-37828 GCA_028641055.1 Alopecurus myosuroides
GGCCCACTGGCAGTGACCCAGGCTAGGTCACTGCACGGTGTAAAACTGTTTTCAGCTTTTTTTTCAGTTTAAGTCCAATTCTTTTACAGTTTGGTCCCTGAAATAAAAATGCTAATAACTTTTATTTTACAAATCCAAATAATAAAAATAAAATATGTTTGTTGAACCAAATTTAATTCTCTACCTGTTTATAACATTTGTATTCTGTTTTGAATAATTCAAATGCATTCAAATTTCAAATTCAAACAAATCCTTTTCAAATTGGTTAATTGCATAACTAATTCATACTTAATTCAAATAACCCAAATAAAATATGTTTTCCATGCTATTTTGAACCATATTTTCAAATATAAATTTTGTTTCATGTTTTGAAGAATTAAAATTGCTTAAATAATTTAAACCTTGTTTAAATCATTTAAATTTGCTAAATTCATAACTTGCTCAAATTAAATTATTTTTTAACATATAAAATATGTTTTCAAACTAGAAAAGTATAAACTTTTCAAATATGAATTTGAACTTATGTTTTGAACAAATAAAATTCAAATAAATTCATACTTGAATTTAATTCATTTAAAACTTGTTTAAACTTGTTTAATTCCTAATTAAATCACTGTAATTCCTTTTTCCATAATTGAAACATGTAATCCACCTAAAATTTTGTGTTCTTTCCAAATATTAACCTTGTTCTCTATTTTGGACAATTTAACTTGCTGAAAACAACAAATGCTTGTGTAACACCTTTAAGGAACCAAAATTCCTTAACTTAATAACTAAAATTCCAAAATTGGTAAACCTTATTTCCAATTGATTCTATTGTTGTTATTTTGCTGTTTTCCTCATCCATGCATCATGCTAATTCACTTACACCTGTTGGTTAGTTGTAAAACAATTGTTTCAACCATAATTCCTGGGCTTTTCATATGCAACTCAAATTGCATATGGGTCCATTTAAACATGTTATGTTACCATGTCAACTAGGTTATTTCTATGCATCAATTAAATGGTCATCCATCATCCCATGATTGTGCACTATGCCATGTTATTGATTGTTTATCTCTCTGCGTTGTTTGTTTGCTTCTTCTCGGATAGACGACGACGTTGAGACAGACGATACTTACGACACCCCTTCTGAGGATCTAGCTCAGTACCAGGCTGCTGAGTTTGCAGGCAAGTATTCACTCACATGAACCATTGTGTTCATTTCAACATTGGTTACCGATACTTTCCGTTGTCTATTTCTGCTAGCCCTATGAATCGTTGCTTCTGTTCGATCCTATCACATGTTATCCTTTAAGCCTGATATAGCCTCACCTCCACACCTATAACCCCATTGCTTGTTGCCCGTGTCTTACTAGCATGCTTAGGGTTGTTTCTGCTCGAGTCTGTTACCCGTTACTTTCTGTTACTATATTTCTATTATGTTCTGGGGCTCGATGTTAAACAACAACCTGTTAATTTGAGGTAATAATAATTTGCTGATAAGGCACCGGCAGGAGGCCCGGCGTGGTTTTGAGGCCTGCTAGTGTAGACCCTAATTAGGAAAAGGGTCTTGTCTACTGATCCATGATGAGCGCACTAACCGCATGTGGGAAGCGTGTATGGGCGCCCCCTCAATTTGATTCGATTCGCATCTCGTCCAAATCGCCTCATTTAGTACGGGTTTTCCATTTGCCGCATGCATATGCAGGTGCGAACCCTTGGCGCCAGGGTGGAACTTTTGTAGTCGGCATTTAGGGCGGCGTGGTCTTAGAGTGCTATGAGGGTCCACTTTTCTTCGTGGGGCTCGATTAGCCGCGCACGCACAGCATGTGGTTCTTTGGGCTTGATGCGAAGAAGAGTTGAGTTGTGTAGAGTGCCTCGCTTGGTGGGTTTGATTCCGTCTGGCGGGATATTCTTACGTGTACGGCCAAATTGGTGCACCCCTGCAGGGATAAATCTTCTCGAGAAGCCGTGTTTTCCGCGGTTATGGTTAACTTGGTGAAAGTACTAGCTAACAAGTACTCAGAACAACTTACACCTAACTAATGATAACTTGACTAGTAATAGTCTTATTGACACAATAATTTGAACCATCATTAATCCAACTGTGTGAGTTATCCTTGGATTGCTTCTTTGGATAAGGGGCGAGATCCAGGATGGGTTTGTTTGGTGGTTAGTTATAGTTGGTTACGATACGCTATCTTATCTTCTTTCTGTTAGCCGGAAGTGGTAGTAACTCTGTAGTTGGTTAGAGCAGCCAGTTGCAGCATCTTTTATATCCCCTTTCTTCCGTTGAACCCAAAGCATCTGTGCTTGGTGTTGACGGGTTACACTTTGGTGAATTATGAGTCTTGCTTGCCAGTACGTTGTTGTACTGACCCCTTTGGGGCTGTGGTTTCCGCAGACTACGCTTACGAGGATCCCCGTGATGGCTACTACGTGGAGTTTGACGAGGCTGCTGACGAGTAGATAGCGGACCTAGGCAGGATCCGAGACATCGTGGATGGGCTCCGTTTTTTCATTTCCGGCTTCTTAAGCCTATTTGGATTTTGTCTGTACTCAGACCCTTTGAATGCTTCCGCTGAGATGTAATGATAATATGTTGGGACATGTGTCCTCTGGATGATTGTATTTGCTATCTCTGCTCTAGTGAGAGGTATTTGCAACTTATTTCTATATATTTGTGTCTTAGAGATCTGTTGTGCTATCATTTTGTTAAACGCCGTTGACGTACCATGTGTGTGTGGTATGAAGTACGTCAATGGTAGTATCCTGATTTCTATGGGATGGTTTACGTAGACGATGAACAGTAGGGGTTGGTTGTCACACATACGTGTGTTGGCCTACTCGTAAGAGATGCGGGTGCCGGTAATCCCCGTAATCCAATCAACTACTGTTCAACGGAACTGCGAGTATCCTCTAGAAGTCCGGTGCGACAATTTATAACTTGCAAAAAAGACTTGCATGTATTGCTTTTTGTGTGTAAAATTCAATTCCAAAAAAAGTCTACTTGCACATGACTTGACTATTGCATGCAACTAAGATCATTTACGGTCTAGTTACACACCACATGCGTAATATATGCAACTGAGATCAATTTCATGCCCCCCGGTTGCACATCGCTTCCTCAATAGAAGAAACTGATTCAGTTTCATGTCCCTCTCCGCACCACCCCCGAGTTGCACATCGCATGCCTAGTGCATGCAACTGGTTCTGTTGATGCCTAGTTGCACATAGCATGGCTGCTACATGCAGCTGGTTCGGTTCCGTGCCCCCCCCCCCCCCGGCACAGTTGCACATAGCATGCCTGCTACGTGCAACTGGATTGGTTCTGTGCCCCCCTCCCCCCCGCGCAGTTGCGAGTAGCATGCCTACTACATGCAACTAGTTTCAGTTCCGTGACCTCCGGCACAGTTGCACATAGCATGCCTGCTACATGCAACTTGTTCGGTTCCGTGCCCCCCAGGCACAGTTGCACATAACATGCCTGCTACATGCAACTGGTTCGGGTTCCGTGTCCCCCGGGCATAGTTGCACATAGCATGCTTGTTGCATGCAACTGGTTCGGTTCTGTGCCCCCCTCCCCCCCTCGGGCGCAGTTGCACATAGCATGCATGCTACATGCAACTTTTTCGGGTTCCGTGTCCCCCCGGCACAGTTGCACATAGCATGACTGCTAGATGCAACTGGTTTGGTTCCGTGCCCCGACACAGTTGCACATCCCGTGCTTACTACATGCAACTGGTTTCTATAGTTGTCTGCTGTGTGCAAAATGGTCCAACTGAAATTACTATAAGTTGCACGTGGTTGGATGTGATGCATGCAACTGTCCTACACGCTCGTTGAAAAAAGAGAAAAGGAAAGAAGTCCTAGTTGCACTATGGTTGTCTGATGTGTTTGCACGGGTCAAAACTGAAAGTTCTCTATTCATTGCACACAAAATTTGCATTGGTGCATGCAGCTAGCAAAAAACTCAACAGTAAAAATAATTGTAGGTTAGTGAAAAGGGTCGGTGCTTGCTTCTATGTGCGATGTGACTCAAAAAAAAGTTCTGTATGTATGGCTCCCAATGTCGTGCAACTCCATACCTAGTTTGTGAGAAAAAACTGTCAAATTAGAAAAAACAAAAATGAAAAGGAAGACCGTCCCCAGCAACATCATGGGCACGTCGACAGAAAAAACAAAAAACTCGGCATGTAACAAATGACCAAAGAAAACTCCGTGTCAGACAAAAAAGGTAGAAAAACATTACACTATCTTGCTCGCCAGTGTCCTCGTCCGATGGCAAGTTGTCCTTATCTTCAATTCTGTCAGCAACCTCTTCAGTGAACAACTTGCGTCCGAAAATTACTGGCTTCTTTTGCATTTCGTAGCCATGTTCACAATCCTATTTTTTCCTCAAAACAAACATAACAAAAAATCTGAGGAGGGGATCAAAAATAAGAACAAAAAAAATGAGCACAAATTTTTTGCCACCCATGTTAAAATAATAACAACGTGAAGTTTTGATTTGGTTTTTAACCTTCAATAATGCTCGTGGGTTGTCTTTCAGATAATTGTAACTAGGTAGTTTCTGTGCGCAAAGCACACTTTGAGTGAGCATTTTCTATGTGCACTGCAGACTGAGGCCCATGCCTTTATGTGTAAAAACACTTTTGGCATATGCATTTTCAATGTTTTCCTAGTTTTGAAAAAGAAGAAAATACATAGGAGTTCACTAGGATTAAAAAATGAAATACATATACATATACAGTCATTATAAAAAAAGGCCATAAAAAAGGAATACATATACAGTAAAAATAAAAAATGAATAACGCAAAAACAGTAAAAAAAAAAGATAGCCCTACCTCAACAAGCTTGTTATAATCATCATCGTTTATCCCTATAGGACGCCACAGTTCGTATTCTTCAATGTTAGTTCCATAGTCATCTTCTCCCTCGTAAATTATGTATGAGGATTCCAAGTCATCTTTAAATCTAAATTTCTTCCTTGCTTCTTCAAGAAATGCACGCCTGCTCAACGGGCTTCCTAGCTTACCCTCTACCTCGAATAGCTTTTTGTCTGTTGAGAAAGATGAGTACATCGTAAAACATAGATATAGGCATGAGAAAATAGGTGGGTGGACAGCTAATAAAAACAAGAGACATTATTTTGATAGATTACCTAAATCTACATGTTCTGGTGTGCTTAAATGAACAAGGGGATTCGGCGAATCAACGATAGGTCGGTTGGCGATATTACTAAAACCAGTGAAATGGCACAGTATATTCTTTTCTTTATCCTACGGCACTAGACTAAAAAATGGTGCAGATGGAGCAACACCTAAGGGCAAAAAACAAAAACAAAAAGAAATTAGCTAAAAACAAACTAAGCAACAAAAAAAGATGTATAATGATTGAAAGTGTTGTAAGAAAACATAACGTACGTGAGCTGGCCTCGATAATGTCTTCTTGATCTTCTTTGTTAGAATTGGGTGTACACTTTATCATGTGATCTAAACTAACACTATTACCAATGGTTGTACGCTCCTTTTGATTTTCCTACAAGTAGAACACATGTCAACAAAAATTCTATTAAGGATTTTCAGCGTCATATCTTATCTTTGTGATTTGTATAAAAAGTGAAAAAGACAAAACAATGGCTGTGCATAGGAAAAGAAACAAAAAAGGGATCAAACCTCATTACAATTTTCGAACATGTTTACTGGTCCACCCTCATCCTTGTTTCTCGAAGCTATTTTCTCTAATGCATTATTTAAACCCATGGACTGCTGGCTGCAACATTGACAATCTCATGTTTACAAGAAAATGAATAGCAAAAACAAAAATGAAACAAAGTTACAAAAAAGAGCAAAGCAATCATAAATAAAGAGAAAAAGCAACCATAAAAAAAGAGCGGAAAATAAACCTACAAAAAATAGGGGGAAGTAAAACAGATTATACCTTCCTCTTTGCGGCCTTCAATGCCATCTGCACATGCCCGTTTAGCAGCTAGATGGACTTCGTCATCATCTGCACGTGACCTCTTGGATTTTCTTGCTGCATTATTTTCAACATCATTTGATAAGTGAAGGCTCTCCGATCCGTCTACTTTCAACGTGTCCATGGAATCTGGAATATTTATAGGTTGTCTGATGATATCAAGTAGGAGAAAATGAGCTTTGTTGCAAGATCTCAGAGGCTGGTCCTTCATGCGAGTTTCAAAAGCCATAGTGATGTCTTCCTTGACCTATGAGCGCCGAGAAAAGCATAGATAGGATAAAAAAGAGACAAGGAAAAAATGTTAGAACTATGAAGCAAGAAGAAAACATCATGCTGAAAAGAAAAATAATGTATTCGATAAGCAGCCATAAAAAGAAAAACCATGTACAAAAAAAAATACCTTGTCTGAAACGTGGTTACCAACGAAAGCATCAATTGAATCTTTCAAAACTCGTTTATCAAAACTAGCTGAGTGCCCAGCTGCATTGCAAGCATAAAAAGTTTCTGATTCTTCCTTTATCTGACAAAGAAAGAAAAGGAAAAAGGATCATAACAATATGAAACAACATCATACAAAAACACCACACAAAAGGAGGTGACAACAAAAACATGCATTTGCACTCACTGGGCGTGAACCATAATTATCATTTTTTCCCATAGCCATTTCACTAAATATTTTTTAACAACTCTCCTTTCCAAACATGTATCCTTGGTAAAGTATGAGACAGTTGAATCAGCCCAAAGTCCATGAAATCAAGACATCTCACCTATCCCATATATGTATATAAAAATACAATAGATTTGATAGAAACAGGAAAGTGGAGCCAAGAAACAACAGGATATGATTTCATTTTATGTATATACAGAGAATAGAAAAACATGTACACACCCCCAAATGATATATGCAACCGCCAAGTGTGAGAGAGACACAAGTCAACTTCGCTTTCTGTTTCAGATATTTTGAAATGTACACTAATGACCAGTTGTGTACAAACTTGGACCAATTCCGTTCCTTGATTAGCTCAACATCAACCAGTTCTCCCATGTATTTGGTGCTCGGTTTTGTGTTCAAATTTGGGCACAGAAATGTCGACAGGCAAACACTTATAAAACATCTACAGAAAACATTATCTTCTCGAGGTTCTGAAATAATCTTGTTCCCAAAGTATGATATTGGAGGCACTTCGGTTAATCCAAACAAGCCCAGGAAACTCCCTTCCTGTTCATCACCTTCCACATTGACATTGCCTGCTGGTACGTTCAACACATCTTTGACGGAATCTTGGTTCAATGAAATTGACCAACCATTTATAACTATGACCTCAAGTTCTGGAATTGCGTGGTCTGCTACCCATTGTACAAAAGCCCTTGGCACATAACAGTCTTCATTAATCTTCAAGACATCCCCAAAACCCATGTTTATGACCAAACTTCTATAATGAATGTTTTTTATAACATGCTTTTTAACTTCACAGAAATACGAGAGACTGCATCTGTGTCGTGGTGGTGTCACGGCAGATGCCATAGGATGGCTAAAGATGTGGGGACGAAGGACGCTGGAGGTGCTCGGGGAGGGATCACGCGACGAGTAGACGCGTGAGGTGAAGATCAAACACTGCAAACAACACGATCTACCCAGGTTCAGGGCCCTCGTGAGGAGGTAAAACCCCTACTCCTGCCTTTCTCTATGTATTCTGGTGTCTCACCGAGTAGCCACAGTACAAATGTTCTTGCTACCGAGTAGCCACTCTTCTCTCTCCGGGTAAGATTAGGTCAAGAATCTCTACGTGTGTAGCATTCTGCCTCGCGCAGGAGGCGGCTGGGCACCTTATATACCCGGTGCCCTGCCGGATACAGCCAAATATAACAAGTGTCGACATTGTGTGCACATCGTCCTTCTTCCGAGTTCCCGCTGACAGCTTTGGCTTCTAAGCTTGTCTTGATGCAGAAAGTCGTTGGGCAAAACCAAGTAACCAGTCTGTTATCACTGTGCGAACACAGGGTAGGTCCCCCCTATCCTGCGACGCCTTGCTGCCACACTGTCGCTGTCAGGCACGCCGTCCCCAGATGAACAGTGTTGTGAACAGTGCCAAGTACGGACCCGGGATATGCGGGATCCTGTGTCAGAATGGCTCCTTTGACTTCTGGCCCGAGTAGGTTCCCGCCAGTTTTACTCGGGCCAACTCTTCTACTCGAACAGATATATCTTGCTTGATATCTCCTTCTGGTCATCTTTTCGTGAGACCGAGTAGCAGTCGACCGGGTAGCAAGTACCGGGTAGGCGGCTACTCGACCAAACCTCTAATCTGATTGTTGCCTTTACCACTTGCCTTTACCCTACTCGGGGGTAACCCCCCGACAGCAGTCCCCGAAGCTGGTAGAGCCCTGCGAACTCGTTCACTGGGCCCTGCCAGCTTAAAAACCAAGCTTGGCAACCTTGCTCTTGAACCTCAATATGCCGAGTAAAACCTCCGAGTAGCACTTCGAAGAGTACCTTGAGTTGCCTTTCTTCCGAATAGAGCTAGCCTCCTTCTCTGTAACCGAGTAAAAAGACTTAGGGAATTTCTTCAATCGAATCTCTGCAGCGCAGAGCACAATCCGGCTGTCCGTGCTGCAACTGGACACGTGTCACGCATCCAGGACCGCGACGCCTCGCTGCCCAGACCCTGACAGGCCACGCGCCCAGTTTTCACGGAGCGGGCCCACGACCTCGTAATGTCCCATCACGCGCAGTAATTAGCCACAATCTCGTCGTGGGATCAATTGCGGCCGTTACGCGCGCGTTACGCGCTGTGTGCGTTTCTAACCGGCCACAGACCCCACGCAGCACGATTTATTGCCACGATTGATCCCACTACTCCAATTCGTAACGGTTACCCGTGGTGCGGTATAAATACCCCCACGGTAACTTCCTCTTCTTCTTCCCTCGCACTTTCCTCTTCTGCCTCTTTGTTTCTCCTCCGCCGCCGCAGAGCTCTCCGCCACCGCGCAACTCCTTGTGCCGCCGCGGATTCATCCAATCCACCCAACTCTTCCAACTTTCCACCACTTCCTACTCGCAGCCATGGCTCGTGGCGACAGTGCTCGCGTCGGCTGGGCTGGCTCCGATGTCACCGTCGATGACTGCTCGTGGCTTGTGAACACCCGGAGGGTTCCTCCTGGTGTTCAATGTCGGCCGTCCGACGGCGAGATCGTTCCGGCCCCGCGGGAGGGCGAACACGTCGTCTTCCTCGCGCACTTCGCGCGAGGATTCGGCCTCCCTGCGTCTGATTTCCTCCGTTCTCTTCTCGACCACTACGGTCTTCAGATGCATCACCTTCCACCCAACGCGGTCGTCTTCCTCTCCTACCACGCCGTGGTGTGCGAGGCCTTCCTCGGCATTCGCCCCACGACGGAGACATGGTCGAAGTATTTCTTCTTCCTCCAACAGAGCCAAGGCAAGAAGGACGGGGCGGCCGCCAGCAGCCGGACAACCGATACCGGCTGCGCCATGATGGTGCAGCGGACGGGAACCAATCACCCTCGCATCAAGGGCTTGGATTCTGTCCGCAAGTGGCAGAAATCCTTCCTGTACGTGAAGAACATTCCCGCCACGAAGGATGCCAAGATCGAGGACCGCATCAATCTGCCCCCGTGGAGCAGTCGAGCTCCTACCGGGCAGAAAGAGCAAGCATCCAACAGCAGGAATCTGACTCAGATGGAGGAACGGCTCGCCTATCTGATCGGAGAAGGGCTGAAGAGCGACGATCCAGTCGCCTGCTGGATCCGCAACCGAGTGCTGCCTCTGCAACGACGCTCCCACCCCATGTGCTACATGGGCGGCCCTCGCGACTGTACTCGGACGACTACGTTCGAGCTCAGCAACGCGGACGTCGCCACGCATGCGAGGTCCATCCTGACCACAGGCCTCCGAGATAACTGGCAGTATGGCTTCATCCCATACAGCCGCACGAAGCCGATTGAACGGGTATGTACTTCTTACTCTGCTTCCAATACATGCAATCCGAGTAGATAGCCTCCTCTCCTTGCTGCGACTAGCATTCGCATTCTGCGCCGAGTAGGGCGCTTAGCGGGACTGCTCAGGCTTAGTATGCTTGTTGTTGCACGCCTTGCCGGGTAGCACACTTAGGAGAAACACTTAGGCTTAATGTGTTTGATGTTTGCACGCCTTGCCGAGTAGGACTCTCAGGAGAAACACTTAGGCTTAATGTGCTTGATGTTTGCACGCCTTGCCGAGTAGGACACTTAGCCGAACCGTTTAGGCTTATTGTGCTTGGTGTTTGCACGCCTAGTCGGATAGAGTGTCTTCGCGCTACTCGACTCACTCTGCGATGTTTCTCTATTCTTCAGGTCCTTGACCGCCAGCTTGCTGAGAGCTGTGAACGCTTCGAGGGCAATTGGTCAGATGACCGAGAAGAAGATGACGTGGTCTCCTTCGAGACCGCGGACAAGCTGCCTCCTCCTGAGGCCGCCCAGACCAGTGAGCATCACGCAGACTCGTCTCTTCGCGACTGGACCGAGGACGAAGATGAAGGTAATTGAACTCATCCCGTTCCGTCGCAACCGCACAAACTAACTGCTTCCTGCTTTTGAATCGCCCTTCTTCCTTTCTATTTCACAGGTGATGCCGATGCTGAGGACGGAGGCGAGGATGAGGACAACGATGAAGGTGAGGACGAGGACGATGCAGCCCTGGTCGTCCCACCTCTTTCAGTTGCCACTCCTGTCACCCGCAAGCGGGCGGGTAGTGGCGCCCAAGAACCCCCCGCCAAGAAGAAGAAAGCCGAGAAGCCAGTCACCGAGAAGACGACCAAGAAGGTCGTGAAGAGGAAACGACCACCGATCCCTAGCCGCAAAGGGTAAGTTCCTTCTCGATCATACGCCTTGGTTCACTTTGTTCTTCCCGGTTGATTCCCAATCCTTTTACTTTGCTGTTTCCTCTCAGTTTCCTCTGCCCTCTTCTCATTTCTGAACACGATTTTTCTCTTCAGAGCCCCCTTGGACGCGGACGCCGCTCGTGCGCCCACGAAGACCAAGAAGAAAGCCGCCATCGACGTTGATAAACTCATCAACCTCGACGGCGACGAGAACGACACCGCCAAGGCGCAAGCGGAGGACTCCGACGAGGCTCCGTACAGGGATACCGACGCCCACGACGTTGAGCAGGAGCAGCAGTCCCGCGCCGAGCAGGAGGCGCAGGATGCTGCTCACCAGGAGTTGCCACCTTCCCCTCCAGCCACCAGGGCTGAAGAAAACCAAGATCCAGACCATGAGATGCATGACGACAGCGCCCTTTAACTGCAGGAAGAAGAAAGAGAGCAGCCAACGACAGGGGCTGCTGAACAAGAAGATCCCGCGGCCCAACCGCGGGTAGAAGAACCAGATGCCTCACAGCCAGATCCCGCTGCCGAGCAGCGGGTAGAAGTAGTTGACGAGGCGGAGCAGTACCCATTGAGAGATGCGCAACCAGACGCAGCGCAGGGTAGCGCCCAACCGGATGCCGCGCCGGTTAGCGCACCCCTGGCGCCGCCTAGTGATCAAGGTACCTCCTCCAGTGCACCAGATCCTTCCTTGGTGCAGAAGACTAAGGCTGCAACCAGCTCTCCGGCCAAACCGGTTACGAGGAAGAGCGCCCAGGAAGCCGCAGAGAAGAAAGCCGCCGAGGAGAAGGCCAAGAAACCCACCGAGAAGAAGAGACCCGAGAAGCCAATCGCCGAGAAGCCAACCGCCAAGAAGGAAGTTTCTAAGAAGCGGGCTGCCGAGATGCCGCCGCCAACATCAACTGTCCAGTCCAGTCAACTGGCTATCCGCGAGCCTGACGCGGCTGCTGTCGCTGCTGCTGCATCCACCGTCTCAGATCAGCCTTGCTACCCTCCTTACATGGTGAAGGTTAGCCAGCAGCACCAGGTCGGCCTCACCACCAAGGAACAGAAACTTGTTATTCAGAAAGGGAAGAAGGCCGTGGCAGTGGACTCCAGACCCCCAGCTCCAAATCAAGACAAATCCCTCTCCATTTCTTCAAGTGGGGTTCAGGATCAAGCGCTAACGTCCCAGGGCCTTGAGCAAGTACTGGATCTGGTCGGCTTCATCGATGCCAAGTGGGACAGCAAGGTTCTTGGCAATACAAACTGGAACGGCACGGATCTGGGTGAGATAGACCATATGCGTGTCGATTGGAACAAGGTAGACCTGGGTTACAAACCCATGACTGTCTCATCCAGCTCTGCTACGCTTGCCGCCAAGATGTTTGTCCACCGCAAGAACGCCGAAGATCATGAGCAATCCTACGCGGTAAGCTCCTACTCATCCTCTCCGAGTTGCATCTTCACTTCTCTTCTACTCGTCTTCTTTTCCTTATCCATCACCCAGTCCCCGAGATTCTGGCCGAGTAGGCGGATACTCTCTCGAGTAGCCACCTTCTCGGGTTGAATCTCTATTACCTTGCCTGATTCTTTTTTCTTTTGCTTCTCAGAATAGCGTACTGAAGCGGACCGACTTGCATCGTCGGCTACTCTGGAACCATGCTGTTGCCAGGAGGCGCATTGCCGCCCTGGAAAAAGAGAAGATAGCCGCCGAGAAAGCCGACAAGGAAGTGATGAATAGCACCCTGAGGCTGTCTGAAGTTGAAGGTACGCTTCTAGCTGCGCGGTTCTTGCGTCTGGTGTTTACGCCCGCTTTTGCTTTTTGCGCTAACTAATTTTATCCTGCAGGGAAGCTGAAGGCCCTGTCCGACGAGCACGAGAACTGCCGTGCCTTCGTCGAGAACGGCCAGGCTACCATCAAGAGATTGGAAGGTACGTTGCCGTCTTCTCGGCTTGTCTCTGTATTCCTTTCTTCGCTACTCTGTTGATCGTGCTTTGCTTTTCTCAGAAGATCATAAAAAATTTGTCGAGGAACATCAAGACTGCCTCAAGCCTGCTGAGGTGAAGCAACAACTGTCCAGCCAGGCTGTCGAGCTGATAAAGGAGCATACCACCGAGATGGAAACTCTCCAGACCCAGCTGCAGACTGCACTCAAAGATGCCCTTGACTTAGCAGCCGAGAAGGAGGATTTGCTTGCCGAGAAGCAGAGGAACGAAGCAACAGCCAAAGCCAGGGAAAGAACCCTCGAACAGGAGTGCGAGGTGCTGAAAAAGAGCAATGCTGGCCTCTTCACTTAGCTAGAGGAGCTCCGTTTGATTGAGGAGAAGCATCTAGCCAACGAGGAAACTTGGAAGAACCTGCTGCAAGGGCTGCGCTATGACTTGAACAGTAAGTGTTCCCTTTTCTCTGCTTCTCTGCTACTCGGCTGCACCTTTCTTCTCTGCTTCTCGTTTCTGATCTTCTCTCATAGCTTTTGCAGAAGTTTTTCCTGATATCGTGTCTTCTTGCGCGCCTGCCCTGGCCAAGGCCCAAGCGGCACGCGCTGAGAAGTGCGAGCCCCAGGAGACCCGAGCAGAAATTGAAGAGAGCATCCTGGTCATGCAAGGGCAATTCCAGCGCCTAGCCGGCGTGGGCACCGATCTGGTGCGCGTTGGCTTCCAGCTCCACGAACTCTTCTGGCCCCAGGACGCCGCGCCAACGACCATCCGCGGGCTTGCCCTGAAGCTGTGCGGCGTGAAGGCCGAACTGAAGAAGTGGCGCGCCTCGGGAGCTCGGGCAGGTGCGGACATGATGCTGCTCTTCATCACCACCTGATACGAAAACCTCAATATGCAGATTATCCGCGAGATGCGCCGAGACTCCAGGTGGGAGACGAACCCCGACTGCGTTGATATCCGCAAGCTGGTTGCGCACGAGGTTGCCCAATATGCTGACACGGCGACCTTCATTGACGGCCTTACTGAGCCCGACACCGAGATGGAGGAGGACGAAGATGAGGAGACGGACTCAGAGGATTTGGACTTGAGCTACTTCGACTCTCCTGGTGGCAAGGCCGGGAAAGGGAAAGCTGCGGTTATTGCGGGTAGCGACGAGGAGGAGGAGGGCGAGAAGATGTCCATCGACACCGCCGCGCTCGAGTTCGGCACCTCGTCAGGAGCTGCCCTCGACGACACCGTCAACCTTCGCGCCCAAACCACCGGCTCCACTTCCGCGACAACGCCTGTCTCAGTGGCCACGGCCACTTCAGACCAGGTAGCCACCGAGCCCAACGCCGAGGACGAAGCAGCGAAGCTTGTTGATGCCAGCGCAGAGGCGGACGCGACCAATGCCAGCGCCGAGGGCGAAGCCGCGAAGACTGTCGACGCCAGCCCGGAAGCGGATACAACCAAGGCCACTACTGAACTGTCGATGCCAGCCGTGGCCACTGAGACAGGCGTTGTCGCGGAAGTGGAGCCGGTGGTTTGGGCGCGAAGGTTGACGGTGTCGTCGAGGGCAGCTCCTGACGAGGTGCCGAACTCGAGCGCGGCGGTGTCGATGGACATCTTCTCGCCCTCCTCCTCCTCGTCGCTACCCGCAATAACCGCAGCTTTCCCCTTCCCGGCCTTGCCACCAGGAGAGTCGAAGTAGCTCAAGTCCAAATCCTCTGAGTCCGTCTCCTCATCTTCGTCCTCCTCCATCTCGGTGTCGGGCTCAGTAAGGACGTCAATGAAGGTCGCCGTGTCAGCATATTGGGCAACCTCATGCGCAACCAGCTTGCGGATAGCAACGCAGTCGGGGTTCGTCTCCCACCTGGAGTCTCGGCGCATCTCGCGGATAATCTCATATTGAGGTTTTCGTATCAGGTGGTGATGAAGAGCAGCATCATGTCCGCACCTGCCCGAGCTCCCGAGGCGTGCCACTTCTTCAGTTCGGCCTTCATGCCGTGCAGCTTCAGGGCAAGCCCGCGGATGGTCGTTGGCGCGGCGTCCTGGGGCCAGAAGAGTTCGTGGAGCTGGAAGCCAACGCGCACCAGATCGGTGCCCACGCGCGGCTAGGCGCTGGAATTTCCCTTGCATGACCAGGATGCTCTCTTCAATTTCTGCTCGGGTGTCCAGGGGCTCGCACTTCTCAGCGCGTGCCGCTTGGGCCTTGGCCAAGGCAGGCGCGCAAGAAGACACGATATCAGGAAAAACTTCTGCAAAAGCTATGAGAGAAGATCAGAAACGAGAAGCAGAGAAGAAAGGTGCAGCCGAGTAGCAGAGAAGCAGAGAAAAGGGAACACTTACTGTTCAAGTCATAGCGCAGCCCTTGCAGCAGGTTCTTCCAAGTTTCCTCGTTGGCTAGATGCTTCTCCTCAATCAAACGGAGCTCCTCTAGCTGAGTGAAGAGGCCAGCATTGCTCTTTTTCAGCACCTCGCACTCCTGTTCGAGGGTTCTTTCCCTGGCTTTGGCTATTGCTTCGTTCCTCTGCTTCTCGGCAAGCAAATCCTCCTTCTCGGCTGCTAAGTCAAGGGCATCTTTGAGTGCAGTCTGCACCTGGGTCTGGAGAGTTTCCATCTCGGTGGTATGCTCCTTTATCAGCTCGACAGCCTGGCTGGACAGTTGTTGCTTCACCTCAGCAGGCTTGAGGCAGTCTTGATGTTCCTCGACAAATTTTTTATGATCTTCTGAGAAAAGCAAAGCACGATCAACAGAGTAGCGAAGAAAGGTATACAGAGACAAGTTGAGAAGACGGCAACGTACCTTCCAATCTCTTGATGGTGGCCTGGCCGTTCTCGACGAAGGCACGGCAGTTCTCGTGCTCGTCGGACAGGGCCTTCAGCTTCCCTGCAGGATAAAATTAGTTAGCGCAAAAAGCAAAAGCGGGCGTAAACACCAAACGCAAGAACCGCGCAGCTAGAAGCGTACCTTCAACTTCAGACAGCCTCATGGTGCTATTCATCACTTCCTTGTCGGCTTCCTCGGCGGCTATCTTCTCTTTTTCCAGGGCGGCAATGCGCCTCCTGGCAACAGCATGGTTCCAGAGTAGCCGACGATGCAAGTCGGTCCGCTTCAGTACGCTATTCTGAGAAGCAAAAGAAAAAAGAATCAGGCAAGGTAATAGAGATTCAACCCGAGAAGGCGGCTACTCGAGAGAGTATCCGCCTACTCGGCCAGAATCTCGGGGACTGGGTGATGGATAAGGAAAAGAAGACGAGTAGAAGAGAAGTGAAGATGCAACTCGGAGAGGATGAGTAGGAGCTTACCGCGTAGGATTGCTCAAGATCTTCGGCGTTCTTGCGGTGGACAAACATCTTGGCGGCAAGCGTAGCAGAGCTGGATGAGACAGTCATGGGTTTGTAACCCAGGTCTACCTTGTTCCAATCGACACGCATATGGTCTATCTCACCCAGATCCGTGCCGTTCCAGTTTGTATTGCCAAGAACCTTGCTGTCCCACTTGGCATCGATGAAGCCGACCAGATCCAGTACTTGCTCAAGGCCCTGGGACGTCAGCGCCTGATCCTGAACCCCACGTGAAGAAATGGAGAGGGATTTGTCTTGATTTGGAGCTGGGGGTCTGGAGTCCACTGCCACGGCCTTCTTCCCTTTCTGAATAGCAAGTTTCTGTTCCTTGGTGGTGAGGCCGACCTGGTGCTGCTGGCTAACCTTCACCATGTAAGGAGGGTAGCAAGGCTGATCTGAGACGGTGGATGCAGCAGCAGCGACATCAGCCGCGTCAGGCTCGCGGATAGCCAGTTGACTGGACTGGACAGTTGATGTTGGCGGCGGCATCTCGGCAGCACGCTTCTTAGAAACTTCCTTCTTGGCGGTTGGCTTCTCGGCGATTGGCTTCTCGGGTCTCTTCTTCTCGGTGGGTTTCTTGGCCTTCTCCTCGGCGGCTTTCTTCTCTGCGGCTTCCTGGGCGCTCTTCCTCGTAACCGGTTTGGCTGGAGAGCTGGTTGCAGCCTTAGTCTTCTGCACCAAGGAAGGATCTGGTGCACTGGAGGAGGTACCTTGATCAGTAGGCGGCGCCAGGGGTGCGCTAACCGGCGCGGCATCCGGTTGGGCGCTACCCTGCGCTGCGTCTGGTTGCGCATCGCTCAATGGGTACTGCTCCGCCTCGTCAACTACTTCTACCCGCTGCTCGGCAGCGGGATCTGGCTGTGAGGCATCCGGTTCTTCTACCCGCGGTTGGGCCGCGGGATCTTCTTGTTCAGCAGCCCCTGTCGCTGGCTGCTCTCTTTCTTCTTCCTGCCGTTCAAGGGCGGCGTCGTCATGCATCTCATGGTCTGGATCTTGGTTTTCTTCAGCCCTGGTGGCTGGAGGGGAAGGTGGCAACTCCTGGTGAGCAGCATCCTGCGCCTCCTGCTCGGCGCGGGACTGCTGCTCCTGCTCAACGTCGTGGGCGTCGGTATCCCTGTACGGAGCCTCGTCGGAGTCCTTCGCTTGCGCCTTGGCGGTGTCGTTCTCGTCGCCGTCGAGGTTGATGAGTTTATCAACGTCGATGGCGGCTTTCTTCTTGGTCTTCGTGGGCGCACGCGCGGCGTCCGGTCCAAGGGGCTCTGAAGAGAAAAATCGTGTTCAGAAATGAGAAGAGGGCAGAGGAAACTGAGAGGAAACAGCAAAGTAAAGGATTGGGAATCAACCGGGAAGAACGAAGTGAACAAGGCGTATGATCGAGAAGGAAACTTACCCTTTGCGGCTAGGGATCGGTGGTCGTTTCCTCTTCACGACCTTCTTGGTCGTCTTCTCGGTGACTGGCTTCTCGGCTTTCTTCTTCTTGGCGGGGGGTTCTTGGGCGCCACTACCCGCCCGCTTGCGGGTGACAGGAGCAGCAACTGAAAGAGGTGGGACGACCAGGGCTGCATCGTCCTCGTCCTCACCTTCATCGTTGTCCTCATCCTCGCCTCCGTCCTCAGCATCGGCATCACCTGTGAAATAGAAAGGAAGAAGGGCGATTCAGAAGCAGGAAGCAGTTAGTTTGTGCGGTTGCGACCAGACGGGATGAGTTCAATTACCTTCATCTTCGTCCTCGGTCCAGTCGCGAAGAGACGAGTCTGCGTGATGCTCACTGGTCTGGGCGGCCTCAGGAGGAGGGAGCTTGTCCGCGGTCTCGAAGGAGACCACATCATCTTCTTCTCGGTCATCTGACCAATTGCCCTCGAAGCGTTCACAGCTCTCAGCAAGCTGGCGGTCAAGGACCTGAAGAATAGAGAAACATCGCAGAGTGAGTCGAGTAGCGCGAAGACACTCTATCCGACTAGGCGTGCAAACACCAAGCACAATAAGCCTAAACGGTTCGGCTAAGTGTCCTACTCGGCAAGGCGTGCAAACATCAAGCACATTAAGCCTAAGTGTTTCTCCTGAGAGTCCTACTGGGCAAGGCGTGCAAACATCAAACACATTAAGCCTAAGTGTTTCTCCTAAGTGTGCTACCCGGCAAGGCGTGCAACAGCAAGCATACTAAGCCTGAGCAGTTGTCGCACCCGGACTTCTAGGGGATACTCACAGTCCGTCAAACAGTAGATGAATGGCTTACGGGGCATACCGGCACCCGCATCTCAATATGAGCAGGCCAACACGTAAACGTGTGACAACCATTACCTTACTATTCATCGTCTGCGCAAACCATCCCGTAGAAATCCAGATACTTCCGTTGACGTACTTCAAAACATACACACATGGTACGTCAACGGCATTGGAACAAGTGATATCACAACAGATCTCTACGACACAAAAGATTGAAATAAGTTGCAACTGGCCCTCACTAGGGCAGAGAATAGCAAATGCAATCATTCAGAGGGCACATGCCCCAACAATTCATCATTACATCACAGCGGAAGCATTCAACATGTTGAGTACAGACAAGAACCAAATAGGCCTAAGAGGCCCGGAAACGAAAAGACGAGCCCATCCACGAAGTCTCGGATCCTGCCCGGGTCCGCTATCTACTCGTCAGCAGTCTCGTCGTCAACTCCACGTAGTAAGCCACCATGTAGATCCTCGGAAACGTCGTCTGTGTAAACCACAGCCCCAAAGGGGTCAGTACTTAAACGTACTGGCAAGCAAGACTCACAGTTCACCAAAGTGTAACCCGTCAACACCAAGCACAGATGCTTTGGGTTCAACGGAAGGAAAGGGGATATAAAAGATGCTGCAACTGGCTGCACTAACCAACTACAGAGTTTCTACCACTTTCGGCTAACAGAAAGGAGATAAGATCGAGGATTGTAACCAACTGAAAGATAACTTCAAACAAACCCATCCTGGATCTCGCCCCTTATCCAAAGAAGCAATCCGAGGATAACTCACACAGTTGTATTAATGATGGTTCAGGTTATTGTGTCAATAGAACTATTACTAGTCAGGTTATATAGTTAGGTGTAAGTTGTCTGAGTACTTGTTAGCCAGTACTTTCACCAAGTCGTCACATAACCGCGGACAACACGCTTCTCGAGAAGATTTATCCCTGCAGGTGTGCTCCAGTACCCGTACACACTCAAGCCACCAACTAAAACTCAGGTTGGCTTGACACGACCCAAACCATCTCTACAACCCATCCTCGAGCCACGGAGCTATAAGGTCCCGGCCAGTCCGCTAAGCGCAGGGGTGAAAACCACACCCCCCGCACCACAGGCTCGCCCTATATGCATCATCATCATCATCATAACCATCAACAGTAACCATGGGGGCGCCTCCCATTATGCAAAGGAGCAAATGGAACACCCGAACTAAGTGTGGCTCTTCGGACAAGCTGCAGATCAGGTCTAAGTCGAGGGGGGTCCCATACTACCACCCGGATGCGGTGAGCACGCTCATCATGGATCAGTAGACAAGACCCTTTTCCTAGTTTCGACACCAGCCGGCTCCAAAACCCTAACCCGGGCCTCCTGCCAGTGCCTTATCAGCAAGTTATTATTACCCAAAATTAACAGGTTGTTGTTTAACATCGAGCCCCAGAACATAATGAAATAATTACAGAAAGTAACGGGTAACAGACTCGAGCAAAACAACCCTAAGCATGCTAGTAAGACACGGGCAACAAGCAATGGTTATAGGTATGGAGGTGAGGCAATATCAGGGTTAAAGGATACATGTGATGGGTTCGTAACAGAAACAACTAATCATAGGGCTAGCAGAAATAGACAACGGAAAGTATCGGTAACCAATGTTGAAAGGAACACAATGGTTCATGTGAGTGATAACTTGCCTGCAAACCCAGTAGCCTGGTACTGAGCTAACTCCTTAGAGGGGTGTCGTAGGTATCGTCGGTCTCAACGTCGTCGTGTATCCGAGAAGAAGCAAACAAACAAGGCAGAAATATAAACAATCAATATCATGGCATTGTGCACAATCAAGATGATGCATGACAGTTTAATTGATGCAGCCAAAGGAAATAGTTGACAAGATAGAAACAGGATTAAATGGACCCATATGCAATTGGATTGCATATGGAAAGCCCATGAATTATGGTTGAATTAATTGTTTTATAACTAATCATTATATGAAAGTGGATTAGCATGATGCATGGATGAGGAAAACAGAAAAACAACAACAATAGAACCAAATGGAAATAAGGGTTAACAAGTTTGGAAATTCATTCATTAAGTTAGGAAAATTTTGGTTACTTAAAGGTGTTGCTCAAGCATTTGTTGTTTTCACCACTTTAAATTGTTCAAATAGATAACAAAGTTTATATTTGAAAAGAACACAAGATTTTGGGTGGATTACATGTTTCACTTGTTGAAAAAGGATTTCAAATAAATTATTTATGAATTAAACAAGTTTAGGCAAGAATTAAATGAATTTAATTCAAACATGAACTTATTTGAATTTTTATTTGTTCAAAGCATTAAACCAAATTCGTATTTGAAAAGTTTATACTCTGAGGGTTGGGAAACATATTTATATGTCCCAAAAGAATTTGTTTTGATCAAGTTATGAAATTACCAATTTTAAATGAAATAAACAAGGTTTAAATTATTTAACCAATTTTAGTTATTCAAAACAGAAAACAAAGTTTATATTTGGAAAGAGGGTTTAATTTTGCATGGAAAACATATTTCATTTGTGGAAATTGGATTTAAAATGATCAAGTTATTATTTTGGCAATTTTAAATGCAATAAACAAGAAACAGTTGTTTTCAGCAATTTAAATTATTCAAACAGCAAACAAAATTTATATTTGGAAAGAACATGAAAAATTGATTGGAAAACATATTTGGTTTGTGAAATTTGGAATTTTTATGAGCAAGTTATGAATTTTGCAAATTTAAGTGAATTTGACAAGTTTTTAAATATTGCACCAATTTAAAATATTCAAAACATTAAACAAATTTTATATTTGGATAGAACATTAATTTGGTATTGAAAACATATCAAAAATGTTGGATTTGGAGTTAGGATGATTTATTTATGCAATTTACAAAATATAGTGCAAATCTGCCATTTTTTATGATCTAGGGACTTAGGAAATATTTTTCAGGGATCTAGATTAATTACCAGGGGCCTAGGTGTGAATACCAGAAAGTTTTGTGACCAAACAATTGAAAAACAAAAAGTTTGGTAATTGTGCAGGGGTGGGATTTGATCCCTGCACCTCCTGATGCGCCAAGGGGAACAGAACCAGTGGGGTGGTGTGGCTGCTGTGATAGGGAGGGGGGTCTCGGGGTGTATGTGTTTCTGCTGCGGGACTTTTTCTCTGAACCCAAAAACCTGCACGTACTGAACCCGAGCAGGCAGCCATGGAACAGATCGATGGTCTCCAGCAGCTGCTCGCCGGAGAGGGGGCGGCCAAGGGGGAAAAGGGAGGCGGCCCTAGAGGAGAGGAGGGAGGAGGCAGGGGACCGGAGGGGTCTCACCTTGGGGCGGTTGGAGGCGATCGGAGGCGGACAGGGAGCAGCAGGCAGGGGCGATGCAGGGAGGTGGCCGGCGTTGGGGAGGACGGCGCCGGCGACTCAGGCCCTCCCGGCTTGAGCCGAGGGCGTGGAGAGGAAGCCCGCGGTGGGGCGGTTCCATTCCCGCCCCCACCGCGGCCGGAGAGGCCCCAACCGGCCGGCGATCACCGAGCAAAAATAGAGAATTTTCGGTTCAGTTACAGTGTTACAGAGAGAAGAGGCAGAGGGAGAAGAGAGAATGGAGGCGGCTTGAGGGAGGAAGAAGGAGGGAGCTAGGGGAACCCTAGGGCTCGGCCTAGGGTTTTAAGGAGGGGGGAAGGAGGCACAGCCGTTCCCTGCTCCTCTGATGCACGTGTACACCATGGATGGTGTTCGTACAGGAGGTGGAAGACGACAAGGGGGTATGGGCCTGAGGGGAAAAGGCCAAAGGGAAAATAGATGGGCTAGGAGAGAAAATTGGGCCTGCTGCTCTCTCTCTCCCTTGGTTTTAAACTTTTTATTCCATTTATTTTTTTTGTAGAAAACCAAATGGAAGGAAAAGATGCTTTGGGGTTTGCCAACAATTCCAGAAAAATTAGGGTGAGCACATAGGTTAATTGCAACCAAAAACCCATTTTTGGAATTCAAAAACATGGAATTTTGGTACTGTTTGAATTAGCTCAACTTTAGGGTATTTTGTTATTAAATAAAATGATATTGAAAACAAAGGTTTTAATAGGGGAACCCTATGTTAAATATAACCAAATGGAGTGGATTTGTTTTGATATCATAATAATTCAAAGTGATTCTGTTTTAGTGCTTGATTTGAATTTTAAAGGTGCTTTTGGAATTTAAATGATTGATTAAAACCAACAATTTACCAGGTGAGCATTTTGGAATAAAAAGAAAACAATTTGGTTGTTTTTATTTGAAATAACATTTTGGAAATTGTAACATCACAAGGATGAAACAAAGGGTTTGAATTTTGGTTTGAAATTCAAATAGAAAACAAAGGAAAACAAATGAAAACAGTTGGAAAACAACTGAAACAGAGGAAAACAAATGGAAAACAAACAAAACAAATGCAATCAACATGATGCCATGATGCAAAACATAAAATAACAGATAGCAAACATTCTAATGGCTATTTTTCAGACTTGGGATGTTACAAAACGCCCCCCTTGAAGGAATCGCGCCCCGAGATTCCTACTGAGAAAAGAAAAGGTCCGGAAACTTCTTGGGAAGATCTTCTTGAGCTGTGATACGTGAAACATCGTGCACCTTGGATAGACGTCAGGGAATTTGCAAACCACCGGAACATTTTCAAGTAAAGGGGAGAGATTTTGCACACGGGTGTATAGCTGGATGGAACTTGATTCATTTGGAGAATAGACTATCTGTAATAAGGGTGGAATAGAGTTATTGACATCAATTCAACACCAAAATGAGATCAATGTCAGAATCAGCAACATGAGAGAAACGAGGAATATGTGGCCTCCCATTAGAATTGGATTGTTCTTGCTTATGTTGGAAGTCAACATTTGAGATCCCGAAGAGTGAACGGTGATTTGATTGCTTAGTGGAACCAGAATTTGGGTGGTATGTTGTGGAAAAGATTGTTGACACAAAGGAATGTGATTCTCCGGTATGAAATAACACTTTAGTTGGACAAGAGTTTACGAGGAAGTTTTGATTAGACGCCGGTAGAAGATTTGAAGTGGAAAACAACAACAAGATTTCAACGGACGAAAAGGATGTTGAGAAGAACAGGATATCAACATCGGGAAAACGAGAACAAAACTCCTGAGGTACTACGGAAAACCCATCCGGCTTCTAAAGGATCAATATCTACTGCTTAAGGAATAGAGGATCTGCTTCCGGGCTTACACGCCTCCGTTCTCAATCATGAGTAGGCAACATGATAAATCATGTCACAACCACCTCCATTCCTACGGTCTAGTAGATATAACCATCCTAGAGAAACCAGAATTCGTGAAATCCTAACTTGAAAGTTTAGATGAGAATGGAAAACAACGTTGCACTTCCTTACCAGAAAAGGGAGGGTGGGTGGGGAAAGAAGAAAAAGAACAGAATTCCTACTCTCACGTTTCATTTTTCCTATATAGCTACAAATAGTTTCTAGACTCAACTGCGACCAGTAAAAAGGGATCCTACAGGCAGACAGGCTCTGATACCATTTGTCGCACCCGGACTTCTAGGGATACTCACAGTCCGTCAAACAGTAGATGAATGGCTTACGGGGCATACCGGCACCCGCATCTCAATATGAGCAGGCCAACACGTAAACGTGTGACAACCATTACCTTACTATTCATCGTCTGCGCAAACCATCCCGTAGAAATCCAGATACTTCCGTTGACGTACTTCAAAACATACACACATGGTACGTCAACGGCATTGGAACAAGTGATATCACAACAGATCTCTATGACACAAAAGATTGAAATAAGTTGCAACTGGCCCTCACTAGGGCAGAATAGCAATGCAATCATTCAGAGGCACATGCCCCAACAATTCATCATTACATCACAGCGGAAGCATTCAACATGTCTGAGTACAGACAAGAACCAAATAGGCCTAAGAGGCCGGAAACGAAAAGACGGAGCCCATCCACGAAGTCTCGGATCCTGCCCGGGTCCGCTATCTACTCGTCAGCAGTCTCGTCGTCATACTCCACGTAGTAGCCACCATGTAGATCCTCGAAACGTCGTCTGCGTAAACCACAGCCCCAAAGGGTCAGTACTTAAACGTACTGGCAAGCAAGACTCACAGTTCACCAAAGTGTAACCCGTCAACACCAAGCACAGATGCTTTGGGTTCAACGGAAGGAAAGGGGATATAAAAGATGCTGCAACTGGCTGCACTAACCAACTACAGAGTTTCTACCACTTTCGGCTAACAGAAAGGAGATAAGATCGAGGATTGTAACCAACTGAAAGATAACTTCAAACAAACCCATCCTGGATCTCGCCCCTTATCCAAAGAAGCAATCCGAGGATAACTCACACAGTTGTATTAATGATGGTTCAGGTTATTGTGTCAATAGAACTATTACTAGTCAGGTTATTATAGTTAGGTGTAAGTTGTCTGAGTACTTGTTAGCCAGTACTTTCACCAAGTCGTCACATAACCGCGGACAACACGGCTTCTCGAGAAGATTTATCCCTGCAGGGTGTGCTCCAGTACCCGTACACACTCAAGCCACCAACTAAAACTCAGGTTGGCTTGACACGACCCAAACCATCTCTACAACCCATCCTCGGAGCCACGGAGCTATAAGGTCCCGGCCAGTCCGCTAAGCGCAGGGGTGAAAACCACACCCCCCGGCACCACAGGCCTCGCCCTATATGCATCATCATCATCATCATAACCATCAACAGTAACCATGGGGGCGCCTCCCATTATGCAAAGGAGCAAATGGAACACCCGAACTAAGTGTGGCTCTTCGGACAAGCTGCAGATCAGGTCTAAGTCGAGGGGGGTCCCATACTACCACCCGGATGCGGTGAGCACGCTCATCATGGATCAGTAGACAAGACCCTTTTCCTAGTTTCGACACCAGCCGGCTCCAAAACCCTAACCCGGGCCTCCTGCCGGTGCCTTATCAGCAAGTTATTATTACCCAAAATTAATAGGTTGTTGTTTAACATCGAGCCCCAGAACATAATGAAATAATTACAGAAAGTAACGGGTAACAGACTCGAGCAAAACAACCCTAAGCATGCTAGTAAGACACGGGCAACAAGCAATGGTTATAGGTATGGAGGTGAGGCAATATCAGGGTTAAAGGATACATGTGATGGGTTCGTAACAGAAACAACTAATCATAGGGCTAGCAGAAATAGACAACGGAAAGTATCGGTAACCAATGTTGAAAGGAACACAATGGTTCATGTGAGTGATAACTTGCCTGCAAACCCAGTAGCCTGGTACTGAGCTAACTCCTTAGAGGGGTGTCGTAGGTATCGTCGGTCTCAACGTCGTCGTGTCCGAGAAGAAGCAAACAAACAAGGCAGAAATATAAACAATCAATATCATGGCATTGTGCACAATCAAGATGATGCATGACAGTTTAATTGATGCAGCCAAAGGAAATAGTTGACAAGATAGAAACAGGATTAAATGGACCCATATGCAATTGGATTGCATATGGAAAGCCCATGAATTATGGTTGAATTAATTGTTTTATAACTAATCATTATATGAAAGTGGATTAGCATGATGCATGGATGAGGAAAACAGAAAAACAACAACAATAGAACCAAATGGAAATAAGGGTTAACAAGTTTGGAAATTCATTCATTAAGTTAGGAAAATTTTGGTTACTTAAAGGTGTTGCTCAAGCATTTGTTGTTTTCACCACTTTAAATTGTTCAAAATAGATAACAAAGTTTATATTTGAAAAGAACACAAGATTTTGGGTGGATTACATGTTTCACTTGTTGAAAAAGGATTTCAAATAAATTATTTATGAATTAAACAAGTTTAGGCAAGAATTAAATGAATTTAATTCAAACATGAACTTATTTGAATTTTTATTTGTTCAAAGCATTAAACCAAATTCGTATTTGAAAAGTTTATACTCTTAGGGTTGGGAAACATATTTTATATGTCCCAAAAGAATTTGTTTTGATCAAGTTATGAAATTACCAATTTTAAATGAAATAAACAAGGTTTAAATTATTTAACCAATTTTAGTTATTCAAAACAGAAAACAAAGTTTATATTTGGAAAGAGGGTTTAATTTTGCATGGAAAACATATTTCATTTGTGGAAATTGGATTTAAAATGATCAAGTTATTATTTTGGCAATTTTAAATGCAATAAACAAGAAACAGTTGTTTTCAGCAATTTAAATTATTCAAAACAGCAAACAAAATTTATATTTGGAACGTACATGAAAAATTGATTGGAAAACATATTTGGTTTGTGAAATTTGGAATTTTTATGAGCAAGTTATGAATTTTGCAAATTTAAGTGAATTTGACAAGTTTTTAAATATTGCACCAATTTAAAATATTCAAAACATTAAACAAATTTTATATTTGGATAGAACATTTAATTTGGTATTGAAAACATATCAAAAATGTTGGATTTGGAGTTAGGATGATTTATTTATGCAATTTACAAAATATAGTGCAAATCTGCCATTTTTTTATGATCTAGGGACTTAGGAAATATTTTTCAGGGATCTAGATTAATTACCAGGGGCCTAGGTGTGAATACCAGAAAGTTTTGTGACCAAACAATTGAAAAACAAAAAGTTTGGTAATTGTGCAGGGGGTGGGATTTGATCCCTGCACCTCCTGATGCGCCAAGGGGAACAGAACCAGTGGGGTGGTGTGGCTGCTGTGATAGGGAGGGGGGTCTCGGGGTGTATGTGTTTCTGCTGCGGGACTTTTTCTCTGAACCCAAAAACCTGCACGTACTGAACCCGAGCAGGCAGCCATGGAACAGATCGATGGTCTCCAGCAGCTGCTCGCCGGAGAGGGGGCGGCCAAGGGGGAAAAGGGAGGCGGCCCTAGAGGAGAGGAGGGAGGAGGCAGGGGACCGGAGGGGTCTCACCTTGGGGCGGTTGGAGGCGATCGGAGGCGGACAGGGAGCAGCAGGCAGGGGCGATGCAGGGGAGGTGGCCGGCGTTGGGGAGGACGGCGCCGGCGACTCAGGCCCTCCCGGCTTGAGCCGAGGGCGTGGAGAGGAAGCCCGCGGTGGGGCGGTTCCATTCCCGCCCCCACCGCGGCCGGAGAGGCCCCAACCGGCCGGCGATCACCGGAGCAAAAATAGAGAATTTTCGGTTCAGTTACAGTGTTACAGAGAGAAGAGGCAGAGGGAGGAAGAGAGAATGGAGGCGGCTTGAGGGAGGAAGAAGGAGGGAGCTAGGGGAACCCTAGGGCTCGGCCTAGGGTTTTAAGGAGGGGGGAAGGAGGCACAGCCGTTCCCTGCTCCTCTGATGCACGTGTACACCATGGATGGTGTTCGTACAGGAGGTGGAAGACGACAAGGGGGTATGGGCCTGAGGGGAAAAGGCCAAAGGGAAAATAGATGGGCTAGGAGAGAAAATTGGGCCTGCTGCTCTCTCTCTCCTTGGTTTTAAACTTTTTATTCCATTTATTTTTTTTGTAGAAAACCAAATGGAAGGAAAAGATGCTTTGGGGTTTGCCAACAATTCCAGAAAAATTAGGGTGAGCACATAGGTTAATTGCAACCAAAAACCCATTTTTGGAATTCAAAAACATGGAATTTTGGTACTGTTTGAATTAGCTCAACTTTAGGGTATTTTGTTATTAAATAAAATGATATTGAAAACAAAGGTTTTAATAGGGGGAACCCTATGTTAAATATAACCAAATGGAGTGGATTTGTTTTGATATCATAATAATTCAAAGTGATTCTGTTTTAGTGCTTGATTTGAATTTTAAAGGTGCTTTTGGAATTTAAATGATTGATTAAAACCAACAATTTACCAGGTGAGCATTTTGGAATAAAAAGAAAACAATTTGGTTGTTTTTATTTGAAATAACATTTTGGAAATTGTAACATCACAAGGATGAAACAAAGGGTTTGAATTTTGGTTTGAAATTCAAATAGAAAACAAAGGAAAACAAATGAAAACAGTTGGAAAACAACTGAAAACAGAGGAAAACAAATGGAAAACAAACAAAACAAATGCAATCAACATGATGCCATGATGCAAAACATAAAATAACAGATAGCAAACATTCTAATGGCTATTTTTCAGACTTGGGATGTTACAGCAGTCCCGCTAAGAGCCCTACTCGGCGCAGAATGCGAATGCTAGTCGCAGCAAGGAGAGGAGGCTATCTACTCGGATTGCATGTATTGGAAGCAGAGTAAGAAGTACATACCCGTTCAATCGGCTTCGTGCGGCTGTATGGGATGAAGCCATACTGCCAGTTATCTCGGAGGCCTGTGGTCAGGATGGACCTCGCATGCGTGGCGACGTCCGCGTTGCTGAGCTCGAACGTAGTCGTCCGAGTACAGTCGCGAGGGCCGCCCATGTAGCACACGGGGTGGGAGCGTCGTTGCAGAGGCAGCACTCGGTTGCGGATCCAGCAGGCGACTGGATCGTCGCTCTTCAGCCCTTCTCCGATCAGATAGGGGAGCCGTTCCTCCATCTGAGTCAGATTCCTGCTGTTGGATGGCTTGCTCTTCCAGTTCTGCCCGGTAGGAGCTCGACTGCTCCACGGGGGCAGATTGATGCGGTCCTCGATCTTGGCATCCTTCGTGGCGGGAATGTTCTTCACGTACAGGAAGGATTTCTGCCACTTGCGGACAGAATCCAAGCCCTTGATGCGAGGGTGATTGGTTCCCGTCCGCTGCACCATCATGGCGCTGCCGGTATCGGTTGTTCGGATGCTGGCGGCCGCCCCGTCCTTCTTGCCTTGGCTCTGTTGGCGGAAGAAGAAATACTTCAACCACGTCTCCGTCGTGGGGCGAATGCCGAGGAAGGCCTCGCACACCACGGCGTGGTAGGAGAGGAAGACGACCGCGTTGGGTGGAACGTGATGCATCTGAGGACCGTAGTGGTCGAGAAGAGAACGGAGGAAATCAGACGCAGGAAGGCCGAATCCTCGCCCGAAGTGCGCGAGGAAGGCGACGTGTTTGCCCTCCCGCGGGGCCGGAACGATCTCGCCGTCGGACGGCCGGCATTGAACACCAGGAGGAACCCTCCGGGTGTTCACAAGCCACGAGCAGTCATCGACGGTGACATCGGAGCCAGCCCAGCCGGCGCGAGCACTGTCGCCACGAGCCATGGCTGCGAGTAGGAAGTGGTGGAAAGTTGGAAGAGTTGGGTGGATTGGATGAATCCGCGGCGGCGCAAGGAGTTGCGCGGCGGCGGAGAGCTCTGCGGCGGCGGAGGAGAAACAAAGAGGCAGAAGAGGAAAGTGCGAGGGAAGAAGAAGAGGAAGTTACCGTGGGGGTATTTATACCGCACCACGGGTAACCGTTACGAATTGGAGTAGTGGGATCAATCATGGCAATAAATCGTGCGGCGTGGGGTCTGTGGCCGGTTAGAAACGCACACAGCGCGGAACGCGCGCGTAACGGCCGCAATTGATCCCACGACGAGATCGTGGCTAATTACTGCGAGTGATGGGACATTACGAGGTCGTGGGCCCGCTCCGTGAAAACTGGGCGTGTGGCCTGTCAGGGTCTGGGCAGCGAGGCGTCGCGGTCCTGGATGCGTGACACGTGTCCAGTTGCAGCACGGACAGCCGGATTGTGCTGTGCGCTGCAGAGATTCGATTGAAGAAATTCCCTAAGTCTTTTTACTCGGTTACAGAGAAGGAGGCTAGCTCTATTCGGAAGAAAGGAAACTCAAGGTACTCTTCGAAGTGCTACTCGGAGGTTTTACTCGGCATATTGAGGTTCAAGAGCAAGGTTGCCAAGCTTGGTTTTTAAGCTGGCAGGGCCCAGTGAACGAGTTCGCAGGGCTCTACCAGCTTCGGGGACTGCTGTCGGGGGGTTACCCTCGAGTAGGGTAAAGGCAAGTGGTAAAGGCAACAATCAGATTAGAGGTTTGGTCGAGTAGCCTCCTACCCGGTACTTGCTACCCGGTCGACTGCTACTCGGTCTCACGAAAAGATGACCAGAAGGAGATATCAAGCAAGATATATATGTTCGAGTAGAAGAGTTGGCCCGAGTAAAACTGGCGGGAACCTACTCGGGCCAGAAGTCAAAGGAGCCATTCTGACATAGGATCCCGCATATCCCGGGTCCATACTTGGCACTGTTCACAGCACTGTTCATCTGGGGACGGCGTGCCTGACAGCGACAGTGTGGCAGCAAGGCGTCGCAGGATAGGGGGGACCTACCCTGTGTTCGCACAGTGATAAGAGACTGGTTACTTGGTTTTGCCCAACGACTTTCTGCATCAAGACAAGCTTAGAAGCCAAAGCTGTCAGCGGGAACTCGGAAGAAGGACGATGTGCACACAATGTCGACACTTGTTATATTTGGCTGTATCCGGCAGGGCACCGGGTATATAAGGTGCCCAGCCGCCTCCTGCGCGAGGCAGAATGCTACACACGTAGAGATTCTTGACCTAATCTTACCCGGAGAGAGAAGAGTGGCTACTCGGTAGCAAGAACATTTGTACTGTGGCTACTCGGTGAGACACCAGAATACATAGAGAAAGGCAGGAGTAGGGGTTTTACCTCCTCACGAGGGCCCTGAACCTGGGTAGATCGTGTTGTTTGCAGTGTTTGATCTTCACCTCACGCGTCTACTCGTCGCGTGATCCCTCCCCGAGCACCTCCAGCGTCCTTCGTCCCCACATCTTTAGCCATCCTATGGCATCTGCCGTGACACCACCACAACAATGGGCCATCCTTCATGTCGTCAAAGACGAACTTCCTCGGCTGCTCGGAGTTGCCGCTACCTGACTGAGGAGTACGGAATGGTTTCTTGTTGCCCTGGCCCTGGTTCTGGTTCTGCCCGTAGGCTCCAGCAGGTTTTTGCCTTTGGCTACCCCCGGCTCCAACAGCCACTGCATTCACCTCTTCAGGGTCATACCGAGTATCTATTCGGTCACCCCTGCGCTTGTTGCGGAACTCGTTGCGCTTGCTGTTGCTGAAGTTTCTTCTCGGCTCAGAGGAGTCCATCAGGGGCTGAGTAGGATCACCGAGTGCGTACTGATCCGCAATCTTGATGGTCTCCGCCAGAGTATTTGGCATCTCCCTCTGCAACCTCTGCCACAGCATGCTGCCATGTCTGCAACCCTGCGCAAACCAAGTGATGGCCTGGGCTTCATTCACACCTTCACAGGTGTTCCTCAATGTGCTCCACCGAGTAAGGTACTCGCGGTCTGTCTCGTCTTCTCGCTGCCTGCAAGCGGACAGCTGTTGTGGCCTATTCGGCCTCTTGTAGGTGCTGGTGAAGTTGCCGACGAAGGCGTCCGAGAAATCTAGCCAGCAATTTATGCTGTGCTTGGGCAAGTTGTTGAGCCAAGTGCGAGCTGGACCCTCTAGCGTCTGCGGGACGTACCGCACTGCCCATCTCCTGTTGCCGCCCGCAATGTGGACTGCGGTGACGTAGTCATTGAGCCAGTCTTCGGGCTTGGTGCTGCCATTGTAGCTCTTGGTGCCCCTTGCGAGCTGGAAGTTCTTCACGGATGGCTCGTTCATGATGCGCAGGCCAAAGCACTCGGGGCCAGGAGGACCAGTGTTCTCTAGCCGGGCTGACAAGTTGATCCGGTCCAGCTGATGCCTTGCGTCTCCAGGCTCCAACACGCGCTCGCCAACACGGTCCAGAATGCCATAGCCAGCCATCTCCATGGCCGAGTAGCCGTCATCATATCTGTCCACCTGCACAGCTGCAGGCTGCTCCACCGGGTTGGCGACTGGCGCCACTGCGCGCGGCTGCTGCCTCTGCCGAGTAGGCTGAGCAGCGGGACGCTGAGAAGGACCTGGGCGCGCTCCACCTCGGGCCTGGCTTTGAGCTTGATGGGCTTGAGAGCCTGCTCTTGCAGCGTTGTGTTCCTGCCCGGGCTGCTGCGGCACATCAAGCTGTCTCGCGGCAGCAGCCGGGTCATACACCTGCATTTGCCTATCTCTGGCGGAACGTCCGCTGCGGCTCTTCTCGCGGCTGGGGTGCGGAGACGAGGCCTGATCGTTAGATCTAGCCGCGTGCGAGTGCACCACCTGCGAGGCTCCAGCACCCGGGTTGGCTTTCCGGAACTCCTCATTCTGCCTAGCAGCCTCTAACACCAACTCGTTGAGCCTTTCCTGCTGCCTAACGCGCGTGTCGCCGTCGAGACGAGGCAACTCGGCGGCCACGGCCTCTGCAGCTCTAAGTGTCTTGGCGGGCGTGCTGTATTTAGGCCTAGTGGAAGTGTTTGCGGTGGCGGACTGAGCAGGAACCTCTACAACTGTCGCCATCTCGGCACCAAGGTTGCGCCGCGTGGCGCCTACTCTGCTAGCTCTCCTAGTGACTGGCGTGAAGCCGTGAGCCTTGTTGTACTCAAGCTGATCTAAGATAAGCTCTAGCCTGATCTTGTCCAACTCCGCCTGCTCGGCGAGCAGCTCTTGGCGTTGCCGCTCGAGCTGCTCCTTCATGCTCAGGAGCTCGAGGTTGGTGGGAGGCGGCATGCCATTCCGCCCAGCCGACGCAGAAATGGTCGGAGTGGTGGAGGGAGGGAGGTTGCAGTCCTTCTCGTAAGGCCTGTGGGTCCTGCCACCAGCGCTCGAGGCAGCAAGATCCTCGACGACGGCCGCGGCGCCAGTAGCAGCTGCGCCGGCGTTTGCCGCCAAGCCGGTCACCATCACCTCAGCGCGGTCCGCAGAACAGCGCGCAGGCCTTCCGTGAGCAGCGATCACAGCGGGAGGATCCTCCGCGTCATGCACCAGCTCGGGGTAGTCGCGGTTGATGACGGTGGCGACGTAGACGAGGTGCGCGCCGAAGGAGATCACCGTGCCGCCCTCCGGCATGGCCTTGCCACCGAAGTCGCCTGCGTTGTCGGTGACGAAGTCGAAGGAGCCGAATCTGTGGACAAGGCCACAGACTACGCGCTCCGCTGAAGAAGATCCCGTCCGAACAGAAACTCCAGCCAGCGCCGCTGGTTGCCCCACGGTGGGCGCCAACTGTCCTGGTGGTGTCACGGCAGATGCCATAGGATGGCTAAAGATGTGGGGACGAAGGACGCTGGAGGTGCTCGGGGAGGGATCACGCGACGAGTAGATGCGTGAGGTGAAGATCAAACACTGCAAACAACACGATCTACCCAGGTTCAGGGCCCTCGTGAGGAGGTAAAACCCCTACTCCTGCCTTTCTCTATGTATTCTGGTGTCTCACCGAGTAGCCACAATACAAATGTTCTTGCTACCGAGTAGCCACTCTTCTCTCTCCGGGTAAGATTAGGTCAAGAATCTCTACGTGTGTAGCATTCTGCCTCGCGCAGGAGGCGGCTGGGCACCTTATATACCCGGTGCCCTGCCGGATACAGCCAAATATAACAAGTGTCGACATTGTGTGCACATCGTCTTTCTTCCGAGTTCCCGCTGACAGCTTTGGCTTCTAAGCTTGTCTTGATGCAGAAAGTCGTTGGGCAAAACCAAGTAACCAGTCTGTTATCACTGTGCGAACACAGGGTAGGTCCCCCCTATCCTGCGACGCCTTGCTGCCACACTGTCGCTGTCAGGCACGCCGTCCCCAGATGAACAGTGCTGTGAACAGTGCCAAGTACGGACCCGGGATATGCGGGATCCTGTGTCAGAATGGCTCCTTTGACTTCTGGCCCGAGTAGGTTCCCGCCAGTTTTACTCGGGCCAACTCTTCTACTCGAACAGATATATCTTGCTTGATATCTCCTTCTGGTCATCTTTTCGTGAGACCGAGTAGCAGTCGACCGGGTAGCAAGTACCGGGTAGACGGCTACTCGACCAAACCTCTAATCTGATTGTTGCCTTTACCACTTACCTTTACCCTACTCGGGGGTAACCCCCCGACAATCTGCTATATGCTACAGGCAGAGCATCATCTATGCTTGGGTTGGTTTTGGTCCTATGTTAACAAATCAAAAGAATAAACTAGGATGAACAACATCTAAAAACAAAAATTCAGATAATAGGCCGGGCATTTTAAAAAGGAATAGAGTGAACAAAAAAAAGATGAGGCAGGGGTTGGTGGTATTACCTTCCTGTTTTCCTTGCGTACACGCTGGCGCCTTTGTCTTCTCTTTACGCTCCTAGCTATCTGATGATAAAAAAAAAGAAAATAACCAAAATTAATGGATGTTTTTTAGGCACAATGACCGATCCATAGAAACACAATAAACACCCAATTCTACTGGACATACCATTCTCTTAACATCCTCATAGAAAAAATCTTGTGACAGCTCAGTGTCGCACAAGTCTTCATGCAGAGGTTGGCCCAAGCCACATATCTCATTACCATCACATGGGTTAGCTCTACACCATCTGTTATTGTTGTCGCTACCAGAACTTGTTGCTTCTACTTCCATGAGAATTCACTTTGTGTACCAAAAAAAAGGAAAACGAAGTTTAGCTGCTTATATGTATTGGCAGTAGCAAGCACAAAAAAAAACCTACTTCAACATCACACACTACACTGAGTGCTTTCGAGCTTGCGGAGGTACTCTCAGAAAAAATTGAATTTAAACTATCAGCCACTGCTTTCAAGCTGACCGTTGTGCCCCATGTCAAAAGCATACAACAACTCAAAATGATACTAGTTATTCAGATTACAACACACCAATAAAGCCAGGAACAAAAATTCAATTTCAAACGATAGCGCACACACACACCGCGCGTCACACCCACATCTGTGCAAACATAAAAGAAGAAACAACACAACCTAGTCAGGTGCACAAAACAAAACACCACATGTAATCACCTACAGGAGGACCTAGAGAGAAACAAAAACATAGCATGTTGTAGTAAAAAAGCAGTATAAAACGCCCATTAAGTTTACTGACATGACTGTTGAAAAACATAAACACAAAGGAGCTATTTCACATGTCTTCTGTAAAAAAAGGGACATAAGGAGCTACTTCACATCGCAAGAAAAAAATGCTACTAAAAAATGTACCAATCTCTTCCCTAAAAAACAACCACATACCTGTCACACACGAAAAAAAAATGAATTCACAGCCGTGAGTAAAATGCAGATAACAACCAACATTCTCAAAGGATTTTTGCTTGTAGAAAATTAACACAAAAATCTCGCACCAAAAACCTGCACACAGTGAAGCAGCATAGCTCTGCCCGTCTCTAAAAGCTACACAAAATAGCTAACTGGGAAATGAACTCTGGCGGAAACTCTGCATCGCTCTCATCCGTGTGCGGATAAGATTCAGCTTCGCTTGGTGCTCTGCGTCGCTCTCATCCATGCGTATATCTACAATCCATCGAAAACACAAGCAAACAAAATGGTATACACTACCGGGGGCAAACCCTAGCTTGCGTCATTCCATGTCGGAACCACGCACGAAATCACCTTGAAATCGAGACGGAGGAGACAATCTAAGCAAGCCATATGCCGCCCGGGATAGATGTGTGATGTACCTTGTAGGAGTTTTCACGGCTTGGCGGCGACAAACGGCACGAGGCAGCACGTTCCCCGCCGGCGACCCTTCCTCCGCACCCGCTCCTATCTCCCTTCTCTGTGCTCGATTGGTCCTCCCCTCTGTCTCTACTGTTTCAAATGCGGGGAGACCGAAGCCAACGCAACCGCGCTCTCTCTCTCCGTGTCCAAACGACACACGACAACGGCAAGCGAAAAAAAAACCACACGGGAAAAGCCGAAGGAACCTAAAACAGAAAGGGGCCGCAGGCCCACCTAGTCCATCCGCGCGAACAAGCCCCCAACACACGAAAACAGAGCAACGCAAGCGCGGCAGTTGGAAAAGAAAAAAAATCAAAAAACATGAATCTCAGCGCATATGATCGGACGGTGGGGGAGGTGACCGAGATTTAGCTAAATCTCATGTGACTGAGATTTAGCAAATCCCTTTTTTTAAGGATAGCGCTGAGCGCCCCCCGGGGGATCGAAATTTTTGATCCCCCGCCTCCAGCGAACGACACGTGTCCCCGCGGGCCACTCATGCACACGAACCAGCGCGCACGCGTACGGAACCGCCAACACACGGGAAAAACCCCTCAGCAAAAAAAAGTCAAGCGCCGACCCATGGCGCAAAAACCGCATCGCTCCTCCACCGCTCGCCGGAGATGGAAGTCGCCATAGCTCCGCCTGTAGTAGCAGCGCTCCGTCGGGAGCATCACTCATATACCGGTGTGTCCCTGGGAGCATCAGCCTCCACCCCCCCCCTCCCGCAGCAACGCCGTTGTGCTTTGGGAGCAACATGTCTCCATGCCCAACTCCGGCCATCGCCGGCGCTGCTCAACGGCGCCGCCATGGATTTGCTCCGGGAGAGGAAGAAATTTGCTCCAGAAGAGGAAGAAATTTGCGCCAGAAGCGAAGAACAATTTCTACAAAGGTTTCACAGATTTGCACAACACCAAAAATAATTGTGGTGAACAAGAATTTGCTTCAATTGGTCTGTAGATTTGCGCCAGAACAAGAAAACAATTGCTACAAAGGTTTCACAAATTTGCACATCACCAAAAAAAATGTGGTGAAGAAGAATTTGCTTCAATTGGTCTGTAGATTTGCGCCAGAACAAGAAAAAATTTCTACAAAGGTTTCAAAAATTTGCACAACACCAAAAAAGAATTGTGGTGAAGAAGAATTTGCTTCAATTGGTCTGTAGATTTGCGCCAGAACAAGAAAACAATTGCTACAAAGGTTTCACAAATTTGCACCGCATCAAATCGACAAAACAAAAAAAGGCACAAAAATTATGGAGAAATTTGCTCCCACGCAGCAGTCCCTCCGGCCATCGCCCAGTCCCTCCGGCCACCGCCCAGGGGCATGCGCCTCTCAGATCCCGTCGTCGTTGGAGGAGTCGCCCAGGAGCACGGCCCGGTGGTCGTTGGAGGAGTCGGCCGGTGGAGGAACCGGATGATGGCGCTCCGACGGGACAAGCACGGCGTGGTGGTGGTTGGAGGGCTCGAGATGGGAGGTCTGTGGAGGAGCCAGACGGCGGCGCTCCGGCGGGAGGAGCACGGCCCGGTGGTCGTTGGAGGAGTGGAGACGCGAGGCCGGTGGAGGAACCGGATGATGGCGCTCCGACGAAAGAAGCGCGGCGAGGTGGTGGTTGGAGGGCTCGAGATGGGAGGTCTATGGAGGAGCCCGACGGCGGCTCTCCGACGGGAGTAACAGGGGATGGTGCGGTGACTCGTTGAGAATGCGAGAAAGGGGAGTGGGGAGGCGGCGATAGAGAACGAGTGGAGGAGGGGATCGGGATGGAGATAAGGTGTCGGTGGTGGACCCACCGCACCCATCGCTGTCTCCCCGGACACGCGTCAACCTCTCGAGGCGGAGGATGCGAGGACGTATATCCTCCGGGGGTTTATAAGTGTTCCCCTTTTTTTAATTGTCCTACTGCGCACGCGTATTCTGGTCAAATACCGGAAAAAAAATCTTCATTTTTCTTTTTGAATGGCCAGCAGGCTACGGTAGCACTTAATTGTTTCTGTCATGCAATGCATGTGGCCATGTCCAGTTAAAACTAAAAAGGTAAGAACAAATATTCCCACGGCA
>JAPCYS010003899.1:0-37814 GCA_028641055.1 Alopecurus myosuroides
AAATGATACATTCTAATTTCTAGTAAATTATGGATTCTGCTTTCTAGATTGGACTTCAAAGATACCATGTTTCTATTATTAACGTGGAAGGAAACGATCGTTAATCCCTTCTGAGGCGATTGTGATGCGTGTTAAATATCGGAAGGAGATCCGTAGGTCGAGTACAAGGAGGAGTCCATATATGGGTGGAGTACTACTCTATACCCTATACGGACAGATATGTATGACATCTGACACCCCCTTAATCTAAACCTTAGAAAGGTTGAGATTACGCCTAAACTCCTCAAGTTTCTTAGTGCATAGACTTTTTGTAAAAGCACCACCTATCTGATCCTTGCTGGAGATCAATCTAACATCAAGCTGCTTATTAGCAACTCGTTCGCGTATAAAATAGAAATCAATCTTAATGTGCTTGGTACGAGCATGAAACACTGGGTTGGTAGACAAAATCGTAGCACAAAGATTAGCACACCATAAACAAGTCAGTAGCATATTTCTCTTGTTCATACCAACACGGCTCAACAAGTCAGTAGCATATTTCTCTTGATTTAGAAGCAAACCATGAGAACGTTTGTGAACTTCAAGTCGTAAGAAGTGAAGATCACCGAGATGTTTAAGAGCACAATTAGTGCTTAACTTCTATAGGAGATATGAAACTATTGCGTCTAATGAACTTGTTACAGTTATATCATCACCATAAATCAATAAAATATGGTCATACCTGATTTGTTGAATAAAAACAGAGATGTGTCTTCCTTGGAAGGTACAATACCAAGAGTGTGTAACTTGGAACTGACACCTGAATACCAGGCTCGAGGTGCTTGTTTCAACCCATAAATAGCGCTATCTAGTTTGCAAACATAATGAGGACTAGCATAAGACTCAAAACCAGGTGGTTGTTTATAAAGTTCCTCTTCCAGAACACCATGTAATAACGAGTTCTTAACATCTAGCTGTCTAAGATTCCATCCTTTTGACACTGAAATAGATAGAACAAGCCTAATGGTAGCTTCCTTTACAACATGATTAAAAGTGTCCTCACAATCAATTCCATATCTCTGTTTGAAGCCCTTGGCAACCAATCTAGCTTTGTATCTGTCAATGGTACTGATACGCATCAAACGTATCTATAATTTCTGATGTTCCATGTTGTTTTCATACCATATGCTACATGTTTCCTATACACTTTATGTCATTTTTATGGATTTTTTGGAACTACCCTATTGACAAGATGCCATAGAGCCAGTTTCTGTTTTCTGCCTGTTTTTGGTTTCTGAAAAGTTGTTCTGGAAATATTCTCGGAATCGGACGATACAAAATTCCAGAGTCTTAGAATTCCCGGCACGTCAACAGAGTCCAAAGGAGACCCGGAGGGGGGGCATGAGGTGGCCACACCATAGGGAGCGCGGGTCCCCCTGGCCACGTTTACAGGTGGTGTGGGCCCCTCGGGCGCCCACCGACTTCGCCCTTTCACCTATATAATCCCCCCGATGCATAAACTATAAGACATCCAGTCTCCAACCACGAAAAGTTTCATAGCTCCACCGTTGTCGCCGACAAGTTTCGGGGGACAGAAATCTCTGTTCTTGCGCCCTGTCGGGATGGGGAAGTGCCTCCGGATCTATCTCCATCGACTCCACTACCATATTCATCACCGTTGTTGTCTCCCATGATGAGGAGAGAGTAGTTCTCCCCCGGGTCTGACTCTACCGGTAGCTATGTGTTTCATCTCTCTCCCATGGTGTGATCTTTATGTGATCATGAACTTTGTAATCTAGTTGAATAAGTAGATGTTACTCTTTATCTATTATGCTACTCAAGTGGTTTGTTATGAGATCTCCGTAGACACTTTGATCACGGTGTTAAGGTGACAGTGTGTGCACCGTGTGGTTTAGCATGAAAATGGTTTGTACTCCCGGGTGTAGCTACACCTACGTCTCATATACTGTTGTACGGAGGTATGTGTCATCCTTTTTTGGTCTGAGTATGTTCATATACTATATCTAAGATATTCCAAAACAATTTACGTGGAAATTATAAAAATGAGCATGTAGTTTGCACTATATATTCAAAATACTAGTATATATGTGCGTATAAAAGGAGTATGTAAAACAATTACACATACTACATAGAAAGTAGTATATATACTGCCGAAATAGTAATATATACTTCATACTACACGTACATACTCTCCGGTATGATAGATACTACATACATCATACTAAACACATGTGGGTGTAGCTACACCCGAGAGTAGCATGAATTTGTCCTATATATATATATATATATATATATATATATATATATATATATATATATAGTGTTGGATGACCCTATGAAATTATGGTGTTTGTCTGGAACCATCTAGGTCTCATGGTGATAGCGTGGGGTTATCTGGATGGGGAAATATGAACTCTAAGGAGTTATTTTATAGCCCTACGCAATGATTGGTGTTTGTTATCCGACCGGAGAGTGGTTCGGAGTAGCATAGTGAAGAGATGATATTTATGCATTCAATTAAGTTATTATTATTGAGAGTGTCCACTAGTAAAAGTATGATCCCCAGACCTTGTTGCTAAGCATTATAACACCGTTTACATTCAGTTCTGCTACATGTTTGCTTGCTGCCATTTTTATTTTAGATTGCTATTATCACTTATAATCATCCATATTACTTGCATTTTACTATCTTTTCGCCGAACTAGTGCACCTATACAACTGACAATTGTATTAGGTGTGTTGGGGACACAAGAGACTTCTTGTATCGTAATTGCAGGGTTGATTGAGAGGGATATCTTTGACTTCTACCTCCCTGAGTTCGATAAACCCTGGGTGATCCACTTAAGGGAAACTTGCTGCTGTTCTACAAACCTATTCACTTTGAGGCCCAACACTGTCTACAAGAATAGAAGCGTGCTGTGGTGACCCAGCACACCACTGCATGTGTAGTGCGCAAATCGATGACATAATACTCACAGAAGGACTTATCCGTGAATATTACACCCCTCAGAGTAGTACAACAGAAACATAGCAGGACCAGGCAAAACTATAGGATACAAACTTCATTACAAAATCTTGAGAATCTCTTTGAGGAATCAAAGAAGATCTCAAACAAATGAAACATCAGAATAAGCAATTCGAAGATCCAAGCTGGAGAATTACTCTAGCTCAGAACTAAATCTACTACGGTTGATGACATCCCTAATCTATGGATTGAACAACTAAGTCCGAGAATGGACTCCACCTACACCTTGATAACTTCTCCTCCACCAGCGTTGTTGATGATGTTTCTTCACGACGATGACTTCCATCAGGCTTCAACTCTAAGCAGGGGGTCAAACGGGAACGAATGAGTAACGAGCGTTACTCAGCAAGTTCATGATATACAGAGGGTAGTTTGATGCACTAACTATAGCTTTAGACTCGAAAGAGTCATAAAATAATGCAAGGTTTTGTAAAAACTTTCTTAAAAAGGTTGCTTTTACTTCTGAAAACTATGCCCGCCAGATCTTCACAGGACTAGAACTTCATGGAGTTGCCTTTCCTGCGGTGTTCGCAGCTCCTTCCCGGAACAAGGGGTAACATGCCACATCCTTTTACACTCTGCAGAGGTGCGTTACTTTACCCATGGGCGACCAAGACCATGTTGCACAACCAGGCTCGAGATCCTGTCCACTCCCACTCAGGTGTGGGGCCTGGTTGTTGGTCCAAGCCAAACCGTGCTTCTCCGCACATAGCATGCCCACCCATTTCCACCAGCAGGTTGAACGCCTGATTCCACCCCTCACGATGGAGATCTACGCGCCCCTGGCAGACACTCATAGACCCCAGAGTCCGGGACGTAAGGGCTCCCGCCCATGTGCATGTACACTACTAGGCAAAAGCTTACCCCAGGCGAACAGAAAAGGCCTACCACAGGCGCATCTGTTCGCCTGGGACCATATCGCCAGCGGTAATCGTTTACCCCAGGAGAATAACAAGATGCGCCTGTGGTAACTCAGAATACCCCAGGCGAATTGGCCTTGTGCGCCTGGGGTAACTGATTTACTGTGGCGAACAAGCCTGGTGCGCCTGGGGTATAGATGCGCCTGGGGTATTATATGCTATTCGCCCGGGGTATGGTTTTGCTGTGTCAAAAAATAAAAGAAACCAAAATAACAGAATTACAGGAAAATGACAGAAATAAGTATCAAAATGACAGAATAACAACAAAATGACAGAATTAAGTTTCATAGTCTCGAACAGAGATAGTTCAACAAATAATATAACCTCGATCATCAACACATAGTCTCGATCATCAACACATAGTTCAACAAATATTACATAGTCTCGAACAATAGTCTCGAAGCGAGATAGTTCAACAAATCGATAGTTTAGCTAGACAAGCAAAACAACAACTAGCATCAACACAAGGAGTACAAGGAGTATCAGCACGGCGATGGCGAAGGTGGTCATCCGGTCCCTCGTCTTTTCCGTCTTCTCTCTCGCTAGGTAAGTGGCGTATCGAGCTTCCGCCTCCACCATGGACTTGTACCCCTTGTAGCTGTTGCCGCTGAAACCGTGCACCTGTCTCCGTCATTGTTCCCAATCGTCATAGACTCCGGGAACCCTACCGACATACACAACATACCATGTCATTTGTGCATAGGACAAAAATACGAGTTTAGCATCGAAAGTGATAATAGACCGCAAATAACTATCAAAGAAATAGAAGCATCAAGGTTTACGAATAAAACACGACAAATAAAGGACTAAAAGTTATATGATGCAAGTGTATACTAACATTTTGTCAATCCTATGGTCTCGGCGGGAACGGACGAGCGCCTTCTAGCGTGTTGAATGTCCGGGTGTCACGTTGCTCTCGTAGGTGTGCTTCTATGTCTCGGTTGCTCGGTGGTGCGTGGCTGTGGAAGAACAAGCCACCCCGAGTGATGACATCCGACTCCAGTATCATGCAGATCCTCCGCTGGATGCGACGGAACTCAGCCCGCACATATTCATTGGGGGTGTTGGCCATCTTTGTGGTCAGGTCTCGGAGATGGCTTGGTAACAATACCTCTTGGGCATCCTTTAAGTACTCCCTCATCTGAAAGATGACATACCAAGCTTCCAACCCAGATTTTTGCTCCGATTGCTTGAGTCAGGGGAAGTTTGTTACGTGGTTGCACACGTAGGCGCCTCGGACTATTTTCTCCTTTTTTAGGGGCTTGCCTAAATCGGCGGCGAAGCCATTGAGGGCACTATTAAGAATAGCTCTTATGTCGCTGTAGTCCTTCTGCACCGCCCTACCCGCATCGAGATAAGTGCATACCGACCAATGCGGTTCCATGACGATGAGTACGCATCCTCCGTTTCTGCGCAGAACAATTTCGAACAAGCCATCAATATGATCAATCGGAATACTAAGGAGATTCTAGAAATAATGTAACGACGGGAAGCGGAGAGGACTACTTACTTGGGAAAGTATGGCATGAGAATGGCGTTCTTATCCCTGTTATCTATCAAAAAAACCCGTTATGTAGTTCGTGATAACAACCCGGTCCGCAGGTGACCGCAAGTAGTCCTCAACCATGTAGTACGGGTCCATAATCGCGATGTGCGGGGTATTCTCCATGACCATATCGTGCGCCATGCTGAGCCATACCAGGCGGACAATCCTTCGGTCGAGCTTTCCCAAGTGGAAGACCCTGAATATGTCTTCGTATCTGATGAAGAACACCTTTGCGGAATTTGTATCCACAAAGCCCACGGATCGGGGCACCTTGACCACGTATAGCGGGTAGGAGGGATGTTTCTCACGTAGAAGTTCATTCTCTCTGGACAAAATTCCGTCGTGGATGCTCCTCATGTCACCACCCATGACAGCGACAACCTCTGGCGGCAGCATCGGCTGACCTATCTCATGCACCTTCCTCCACGGGACGGCGGGCGGCAAACGGTCCAGGACTCGGCCGCTGGCTGGCTACTAGAGGAGGCACCACCTTTCTTCTTGTTGGCTGACGGCCTCTTCCGATGCTTCTTCGGCCTCAAGCAGATGGGAGTGCCGCTTTGTTTTACCGCCTCCTCGGCCGTAGCACGGAGTGTATTCGGGGTAACCAGCATAGGTTGTGGAGCCGTAAAGGCCGTCGGCTCCTCGGGAGTTTCTTGGGAATAGGTTAGCTTCTTCTGGATATCCGGTTTTCTGGTGGGTAACTCAGAAGAACCGCCCTCTTCGCCATCTACATTCTTCTGGATATTAAGAATTCTGGTGGGTAACTCCGGAGGAACCTTCTCGCCATCCAACTCATTTATGAAATCGTCAATGGGAGCAAGTTCAATATCCATGTAGTCGTCATGGGTCTCATGCTCGTGATGTTGCTCGTCATTTGACGTCTCGTGCTCGGGAGGAGGAGGCTCCACCGGAGGTGGAGAGAGGACCTTGTCATGTTGGACCTTGTCTTGTTGGCTTGCCGCGGGCGCAACAGGTGTAGTGGTGACGGTCATGCCTTGGCTTGGCGCCGACCCTGACGTGGTGTTCGGCCGAATAAGGGCTTTCGGCCATAGCAAGATTCGATTGTCCAGTTGGCCGAGATTCAGCTCGCTGTCGGCATCGGCGGGTTGATTAGGAGGATACAAGTCCTGGAATCCCGGTAGCACCAGATCGACGCGAACCCGAAGCTCGTTGGCCGGTATATCTCTGCAGTGGTACTTGCGGGAGAGTGGCTGCAAGATGCTCCCCTTTGCAACATCCTTCAACTCGCTGCCCACTTTTAACAGGAAGGTGTATCCCGCCGCGTCAGCCTGCGATAACATGCATGGATAGGTCAGAGAGTAGGGTTATATTGAACTGGCTACATCTTGAGACGGTCAATAATTTACTGTGAGGGCATTGAGCTCGGCTAACTTCGACGGACCACAGGTGATGGTGGGCTCGTCGAGCAACGATAACATCGACGGACCATCGGCCGCGCCGGACACGGTCGACGGTCCATCGGGGGCAGGCGCGTCGGGCACGGCGACGAATCACCGGCAGCGGCCGCGGCGGGCACGACCAACGTCGACGGTATGTTGATCGTAGGTAACGGCCCCTGTGAGCCCCCGACGATGTAGCCACATAATTTTTCAAATACGGCGGGGATGAGCGCATTCATCTTTTCCCCGACCTTTTCCTCAATCTCCATTTTCTTCCAAGTCCTGGACCTTCTTTTCCTCCCGTTCGATTCTCTTCTTCCCCCACTCCCAATCCATTTGCTTCCTATTTAGTCCGCCGCCGGTGATACGGCCTAAGTGCGGCCTTTTCAGAGGGTCCTGGCTCTTTGCCTTGTTGTACCCCCTGATGAAAGGCTTATCCCACGCGACTTTGGCCGTCGACGTCTGCGACAAGGAAGATTCAAGCTGTCTCAACATTCTTCACGCTATCGTCCGTGACCAAAATAACACCCTCCACCATCTTCGGGTCCGTGACAAGTTCCCCGATCGGAGTTAATTTTCTGTACCTCGACCTCATGAATTTCTGGAATTGCGGGTCATGGGCATACTTGGCGTAAGGGTTCTCAATCCGTTTTTCAATGTAGGCCTGGTCCTCTTTCGCCCAAACTAGCTCCTTCCCGTCGTAGCCACGACAGCCGAGATTGTGGTGACCGATGTTCTTCAATGCTAGGTCCCTCCCCCATTCCGTTTGATTCTTAGTGAAATCAAGCGACTGGTTATCTAGGAAAGTCTTGAAGTCATCGGGCGTAATCCGCGTGAAGTGGCGATGGATCTCTTCGAATGGTTCCTCGTCCCTAATCATCGCCCTCACCATAGTCTTGTAATTGCTCAGGGCTTTGGTGAATCTAGTGAGGGCGAGTTTGTTCACCAGGTTGCCCTTCAGATTCTCGTTGTTGTAGGGGGGAGGGAACTCGTACCGCGCGTGCAGCCTCGAGATGAGTTGGGGCGCAGAGTTGGCTTCTTCTTGAGAGTCGGCTCGTTGATATTGACGACGTCTCGAAGGATCGCGCCAAGTTGGAGGAAGTACCCCTTCACAAGGTCCAATGGCATCACAGGCGTGCCATTGGAAGGATCCACCTCCGTGAATTTCTCTCGAACGGTGTCGACCTTGTTCGGAGCTCGCTGCTGACGCTTCTTTCCCATCGTGCTACTCTCTGAGGGACCCACGGCGCCACTATCAGTGGTTTCCGCCTCACCACCGGTGAGCCCGTCATCATTGTGGGGCTCGACATCGGGGGGCTGGTCAGTCGTCCGATCGTCACCGCCATCATTGGCTCTCTCTTCCTCTTGCGACTCTCTGGCCATAAGAAGGTAGTGGTCCAATAACGCCGGATCCGTAGAAGAAGAAGACATGCCTAGCTAGCAGTAGACAAAATATATACTAGGTTAGTCACTTTAAAAATTCGGCATGACCTCCGCTATAAATGGTCATGCCGGAGTGCCAGAAATTTGCCGGAATGGAAATGAATCAACGTTCCGACAAAACATTGGCACTCAATGTACCTGTAACATAAATAGAATGCACACATGGCAAAAAAACAGCTTCTTGCTGTCATCACCTCATCCCAGGAATATCACAATATGTATCCATGAGTGACCTGATACATGAACAAGACCTGATACATGAACAAGAGCAAAAAAATACATTGTGGTACTCCCAGGTACCACCTGGTGCAGCAATGCTACTGGTACTCCCAGGTTCCTTCTTAGCAGCACATTTAAACATATTGATTCAATGCTACTGGTACTCCCAGGTGAGTATTACTTTGCTTAGACTTGGAGAATTTAGCACAGAAATCATGTAATTATCAGAATATAACAGTAAAGTATGGATTCCAACTGGGTGAAACTACCAGGTCTTGATCTGCTACCAGGAGTAAAATAATTTGATTATGTTGCTGCAACAATGCAAAATGATTTGCCTTGTAGGTTTTGTTGGAAATAAGCACTCCGACTCTGGCCGGACGACGTATACGAGTAGTATACGTGTGATGGATCCGACTAGTATAGGAATTAGAGTTCCTAGTCCTACTAGGATTAGCTAGATAGAGTGCTTTATATACGATGTACTAGACCCCTTGTAACATATCGATTTGAGAGAGAAGAAATAAAGAAACAAGAGGTGCGATATGCACCTCTAGCAATCAATCGATCCTTGCTGTGCTAGTACGTGAGAAGCTAGCTGTTACGTGAGCACATCGATCGGCCAAGTAGGCTAGCTTGTACGCGGGTATTTTGTCTCGGCTAAAAGTAACTGCTGAGGCATAATCAATCGAACAAAAGGCTCACTAGTATTGTTACGCGCGCGTCTCACCGGAGCTTCGTCGTCACGGCCGTCGGAAAGTACTCAACGGCAGGGGTTGTTTCCAACAATTGGTATCAGAGCCTCAGGTTCAAGATCTTCTAGTAACGGGAGGTCATGAGCGACACGAAGGCGTTAGCGGAGATGTCAGGCGCGGCTTTACAAGCTGCGGCGCCGGCGCCGTCATCATCGCAATTCCCGCGGTTTGATCGCGAGAACTACGGAGTCTGGGCAGCAACGATGCAATGCGCCATGGAGTCGCACGGGCTCTGGGATATCGTCGACCCCGGTGGCGATGAGTTCAAGAAGGGTGGGGCGCAACGCCGGCGAGATCGCCAGGCGGCTACGGCCATCTACTCGGCTATGCCGATGGATCTGATGCAGCATCTGATCTCCAAGGAAACTGCGAAGGATGTGTGGGACACCATCAAGACGTTGCAGCTAGGGCACGAGAGGGTGCGCGAAGCGACGCTGCAAACCATGATGAGGAACTACGAGAATTTCCAGATGGGAGACGATGAATCTGTGGAGCAGTTCGCGGCCAGGGTGGTGCCCCTGGTCAATGGAATTCGCACGCTCGGCGAGAGGCTCGATGAGATCTCGGTCGTACGGCGTTTCCTCCGAGCAGCGACTGCACGGTACTTACCCATAGTATCGGCCATCGAGCAGTGCGTCGATCTGAAAACCCTCACATTAGATGATCTAATCGGGAGGTACAAGGCTCACGATGAAAGGATGAAGCTAACATCAAGCGACGGGAAGCAAGATGAGGTGCTTATGCTCACACGCAGCCAGCTACAAGCAATGGTCGCGGCGGAGTACAAGAACCATGGTGTGTCCAGAAGTGGTGGCGAGCAGAAGGAGAAGTCGAAAAAGAAATTTGACAAGCGCTTGGTGCGTTGCCACAACTGTAACTTGCTCGGGCACTTCAAATCTGAGTGCCGAAAACCTGTCAAGGAAACCGCCCTTATAGCCGCAAAGGATGCGCAGGGAGGTGATGATGATGCCCGTCTTTTCATGATGGAGGTCTGTGAGCTGATGGAAGAGAAGCCAGAAAATTCTCAGGAAGATGCCGCAGAGCATGTGGCGTTAGTCGAGGAGAAGGTGTTCCTCCACGACAAGTTACGATCCAAAACCCCGAACGAAGGCCTGAAGGAGAGGGCACTAGTGGACGAGGATGATCCAGTTCCTCAAGCGATGTCTAAAGAAACTGGCACGCATGTGGAAGAGAAGGTTTGCCATCGTCAACTAGTATCGGAAACTCATGTCGAAGCTAAGGACATGGGGGGTGATCCGAAGAATCATATCGAAGCTACTGGTATGAAGGCGTACGTGGCGCCACAAGTCCACGGATTGCGGCGGACTGAAGCGTCGCAGGGGAAAGAAGAGGCGTACATGGCGCCGGAAGTCCATGGAGTGCGACACAATGTTGTGTTGCAAGGAGTGGTTACCGAAAGAAAAGGCGACACTCCAGGAGGAAGAAGCGCAATGTCGGGCGCAGAAGACTACGTCATATCGCCTCCGACTGGACTGGAGCCGAGACAACTAGGACCGACGCCAGCACGCCAGCGAAGCATGTTGGACTACTATCCGAAGAAGAAGGAACTTCCGACGATAGACAATCCGGTGAAGATGAAGCACGAAAAGCGATGTTTGCTTACCGTGGAACCGACGGGATTTGAAGACGCGAATACGGTGGAGTGTTGGCGTGATGCTATGGATGAGGAGTTGGGATGGATCCACGACAACAACACATGGGAGCTTGTCGATCTTCCCAACATTCATGAAACCATAGATCTCAAGTGGATGTACGGAATCAAGAAGGATGCCGAAGGGAAAGTGTTGATACACAAAGCAAGGCTAGTGGCCAAAGAGCAATGTGTGGATTTCGAAGATGTGTTAGCTCCCGTTGCAACGATGGTATCGGTGAGATTACTTATCGCTCTCGCGGCTCAAGAATCGTGGAAGGTGCATCACATGGATGTGAACTCCACATATTTGAACGGGGAGTTGGAAGATAAAGTGTATGCAAAGCAACCACCCGGATACATTAACGAGGGAGAAGAACACAAGGTACTGAAATTACACAAGGCATTGTACGGGCTACAGCAGGACCCTCGGGCGTGGAACATCAAACTTGATCGTACTTTGATCTCTCTCGGATTCGAGAAGAGCCCACTGGAGCATTCGATGTATAAGAGAGGACAAGGAAGGGATCGTCTACTAGTTGGCATCTATGTCGATGATCTATTGCTAACGGGAGCGGATGAGATGGAGATTACAAAGTTCAAGCTACAAATGAAGGAGTTGTTCAAGATGAGTGATCTAGGGCTACTGAGTTACTACCTCGGGATTGAGGTACATCAAAAGCCGGAAGGAATCACACTGTGCCAGGAGGCATATGCAAAGAAGCTACTCGAAAATTGTGGCATGGAAGACTGCAATCCAACTCATGTTCCGATGGAACCTCGTCTTAGATTGAGCAAAAGGAGTGAAGCGCCAATGGTTGATGCAACGGAGTATAGAAGTGTGGTCGGAAGTTTGAGGTATCTCATTAACACAAGACCGGACTTGGCCTATTCTGTTGGTATTGTGAGTCGCTTCGTGGAAGCACCCACAAAGGAACATTGGACAGCTGTGGAATATATACTCAGGTATATCAAAGGGACAATGAATTTCGGTCTTGTCTATTTGAAAGGAAATGATGAGGTGAAACTACTAGGCTATTGTGATAGCGACATGGCAGGAGATATTGATGACCGTAAGAGTACCTCGGGCATGGCATATTTCTTCGGAAAAAGCATAGTAAGTTGGCAATCACAAAAGCAAAAGGTAGTTGCATTGGATTCCTGTGAAGCAAAGTATATCGCAGCTGCAACCGTGGCGCATGAAGGTGTGTGGCTAGGAAGGCTACTTGGTGACCTTTTGAACAAGGAACCGGAACAAGTGGTGCTCAATGTTGACAACAAGTCTACGGTCTCTCTATGTAAGAATCGAATCCATCACGACAGGTGGAAGCATATTGATACGAGGTATCACTACATAAGGGAGTGCGTGGAAGAAAGCAAGATTGGAGTCAACTATGTTTGCACCGATGATCAGCTGGCGGACATCCTAACGAAGGCTTTGGATCGAGATAAATTCTTGAAGAAGCAAAGGAGGATAGGCGTCCAAACTGTGAAGACGAGCACGTCGTGCTTAGGGGGGTGAATGTTGGAAATAAGCACTCCGACTCCGGCCGGACGACGTATACGAGTAGTATACGTGTGATGGATCCGACTAGTATAGGAATTAGAGTTCCTAGTCCTACTAGGATTAGCTAGATAGAGTGCTTTATATACGATGTACTAGACCCCTTGTAACATATCGATTTGAGAAAGAAGAAATAAAGAAACAAGAGGTGCGATATGCACCTCTAGCAATCAATCGATCCTTGCTGTGCTAGTACGTGAGAAGCTAGCTGTTACGTGAGCACATCGATCGGCCAAGTAGGCTAGCTTGTACGTGGGTATTTTGTCTCGGCTAAAAGTAACTGCTGAGGCATAATCAATCGAACAAAAGGCTCACTAGTATTGTTACGCGCGCGTCTCGCCGGAGCTTCGTCGTCGCGGCCGTCGGAAAGTACTCGACGGCAGGGGTTGTTTCCAACAGGTTTAAACCGGCATAAGTAACAGACCATCTACAGATTTGCCCGACCACCTTAGCTGATCACTAGCTGTAGGTTTTATTTGCTGCATAGGTACTCCCAGGATCCAGGAAAGTACTCCCAGGAACTTGCATTAACTAGAATTGAAGCGAGTAGTACATGGAAAAAGAACTACTGTATGTGTGCTTCTTATTCTGACTTCTACTTGTTTATTTCAGCAGCAGCAGCAGCATGTAGCATCAGGTAGCAACTATTAGCGGCAGCAGCAGCAGCATGTAGCAGGTAGCAGCAGGCTAGTATGTTCGTATCTGTCTGAAGCAAGTGCGTATCACAGTCACAGCCACTTCGGGCACTAGTAGAAAACAGGGCATTGAGCCAAGCCCAATGGAACCGGATGTGATACAAACCGGTTCAGAAGGGTCTGTCCCTGGGCCCCACCCATGCAGCAAAATGCCCGCAAGGCCTTTAGGACCGGTTTGTAACACAAACCGGTCCTAAAGGCCTTGCGGGCCATTTGCTGCAGGGAGGGGGGCCCAGGGGCAGAACCTTTAGAACCGGGTTGTATCACAAACCGGTTCTACAGGTTTTCTCATTTTTTGCAGCCACTGCGGGTCCCGCTGTCATAACCTTTAGAACCGGTTTGTAACACAAACCGGTCCTAAATCCCTCCCCTAAACCCTACATACCACCCCGAGCTCAGCTCATTTTTTCCAGCTCGAGCTCAACTCCATTTTTGCTCTCTTCTTCCTCTTGTGAGGTCTAATCCATCCCCATTTTCTCCACCATTTGTCAAGATTGTTGGTACCCATCGGTTCTACGGTTAGCATCAACGTTCCCTCTTCCGGCATTGCAGGTTTTGCTCGTTTTCTTGCTCATTTCATTTTTGTTGTGCTAGCTAGGTGTTTGATGAAATGCCTAGCTAAGCTAGAATTTGTTATTCATTTTGTTATGTATACAAATTGATGCAATTTGAGCTCAAAATTAATTATGATTTGTGCTTTTTTTAGTGTCGCGCGCCTTGTCCCCTTACTCACTACCGTCAATCGCCCCATCACCGACACAACCTTGGTGAGCCTATTGTTTTTATTTACCAAAACAAATTTTGATTTGTATGATTTACGTATTTACTTGTATATAATTTTCTAGAGCCATGGTTTTGATATCCGTCCCCGTTGGCCCTCGTCCAGTCTATGATTCGGATGTGGTATATTATCTTTTTTCACTACATATTTTCATTTCCTGATTATACGACAATTACTTACGCCGACCAACTTGACATAGATATTTTTATATAGGAGGTAGTGGAACCGGAAATGCCAGTCGACCCTATTGTTGAGAAGTTATACTTAGTTGAACAAGAAAATATTGGCTTGAAAGAAAGATTGAAAAAAACTGAAGAAAGGTTGGAAAAAACTGAAAGAGAGAAGATGACCTTGGAAAAGGTTCTTGCCGGTGTCATCGATAGTCACAAGAGCGAGATGGACGCAATGCGCCTGAAGATTAGAAAGATTAGGAAATATGCAATTAGTAAAGAGGCTTGGTATCATTATGTCGTCGGGTCAATTGTTACCTTTGTTGCGATTTTGATCGCATTTGTTGTTGTTTTTAAATGCATTAATTAGAGAGAATTTTTATGGATGGTTTCAGTGTGTATTTTTCTGAGAACTATATATGTATATATGGTCACTATACGCTAGTTTGGTATTAACGTGTGATGAACTTTTTGTATTAATTAACTAATTTAGTCATGATGATTTAGCATAATGGTTGTTGATAAATTTATATAATGCAGATGAACCGGCAATGGATGTACAGTGATCGACGTCGTCCCGAATTCCTTAATGGCATGCATAGTTTTCTCAATGTGGCTGAGAAAAACAGGCAGAATGGATTTATTTTTTGTCCATGTAAAAAATGCCAGAATAAGAGGAATTTCCCTAGCTCAAGAACCATACACACCCACCTGTTGCAAGAAGGCTTCATGCCCAGTTATTTTTGTTGGACCAAGCACGGAGAAAGAGGGGTTATAATGGAAGACAATGAAGAAGAAGAGGATAATGATGAGTATCCTATGTTCGATGAACACGGTGATACTGAAATGGGGGAAGATGAGCCTGAACTTGAGGACATTGTTGATGAGTCTGATGATGATCTTCGTCAGGTCATTCGTGAAGAACAGATAAACTGCGCAAGTGAAAACGAGAGGTTGAAGTTGGAGCGCATGTTAGAAGACCACAAAAAATTGTTGTACCCAACTTGCGAAGATGGCCAGAAAAAACTGGGCACCACCCTTGAATTGCTGCAATGGAAGGCAGAGAATGGATTATCTGACAAGGGATTTGAAAACCTGCTGAAAATAATGAAGAAGATGCTTCCAAGAAATAACGTGCTGCCCTGCAGTACATACGAAGCAAAGAAGGTTGTCTGCCCTCTAGGATTGGAAGTGCATAAGATACATCATGCATCAATGACTGCATCCTCTACCGCGGCCAGCACGAGAATTTAAATGCCAGCCGGTATGCGGTGCATTTCGGTATAAGATCAGGCGAGATGACCCTGGTGATGTTGAGGGCGACGATCGCCCCAGGAAGAGGGTTCCTGCCAAGGTGATGTGGCATGCTCCTATAATACCACGGTTGAAACGTTTGTTCCGAAACAAAGAGCATGCCAAGTTGTTGCGATGGCACAAAGAAGACCGTAAGGAAGACGATATGCCGAGACACCCCGCTGATGGGTCGCAGTGGAGAAACATCGACGATAAGTACGAGGACTTTGCACGTGACGCAAGAAACTTAAGGTTTGGTCTGAGTACAGATGGCCTGAATCCATTTGGGGAGCAGAGTAGCAGTCATAGCACCTGGCCCGTGACTCTATGTATCTATAACCTTCCTCCTTGGTTATGTATGAAGCGTAAGTTCATTATGATGCCAGTGCTTATCCCAGGCCCGTCGCAACCCGGCAACAACATTGATGTGTACCTGAGGCCACTCGTTGATGAACTTTTAGAGTTGTGGGCTGACGAAGGTGTACGTGTGTGGGACGAGTACAAACAAGAGGAATTTGACCTACGAGGGTTGCTGTTTGTTACCATCAATGATTGGCCCGCTCTTAGTAACATCTCAGGACAGTCAAACAAGGGATACAGCGCATGCACACACTGTTTAGGCGAGACAGAAAGTATACATATAGGCAAGAATGTGTACCCGGGGCATCGTCGATTTCTTCCAGACAGGCATCCCGTAAGAAAGAAAGGAAAGCATTTCAAAGGCGAGGCAGATACACGGAGGAAGCCAACCCTCCCTAAAGGTACTGATATATATGACATGGTCAAAGATATAAAAGTAATCTTTGGAAAGGGTCCTGGCGCACAATCTGTTCCAAATGACGCCGACAACCACGTAGCCATGTGGAAGAAGAAATCTATATTCTGGGAACTACCCTATTGGAAATTCCTAGAGGTTCGCTCTGCGATCGACGTGATGCACGTGACGAAAAATATTTGCGTGAACCTGCTAAACTTATTGGGCGTGCATGGGAAGAAGTCAAGAGATACACCAAAAGCACGGCTGCACCACCAACGTATGCACGAACGAGACGACCTGATGAATCCAGAGAATTTCAAAGGTCCTGCCAGCTACGCTCTTACCAAGGAAGAGAAGGAGATCTTTTTCCAAGTCCTGAGTAGTATCAAGGTCCCGTCTGGCTACTCGTCGAACATAAAAGGAATACTAAACCTGGAAGAGAAAAAGTTCCAAAACCTTAAGTCTCATGACTGCCACGTGATCATGACCCAGTTACTTCCGATTGCATTGAGGGGGCTTCTGCCAGAAAACGTGCGAGTACCCATTGTGAAGCTATGTGCATTCCTCAACGCAATTTCTCAGAAGGCAATCGATCCAGCAACTCTACCAAGTTTACAGAAGGACGTGGTCCAATGTCTTGTCAGCATCGAGTTGGTGTTCCCACCAACCTTTTTCAATATTATGACGCACCTCATAGTTCACCTAGTCCAAGAGATTTCCGTTCTCGGTCCTGTATTCTTACACAATATGTTCCCCTTTGAGAGGTTCATGGGAGTCTTGAAGAATTATGTTAGAAACCGTGCTAGACCAGAAGGAAGCATGGTCAAGGGCTATGGAACAGAGGAGGTCATTGAGTTTTGTGTTGACTTTATTCCTGACCTGAACCCGATCGGGGTTCCTCAGTCGCGCCATGAGGGGAGACTGCGTGGAAAAGGCACGCTAGGAAAGAAATCAACAACATGTATGGACGAGCAATCTTTCAGTCAAGCACACTACACAGTTCTAGTTAATTCCAGCTTGGCGGCTCCATATATCCAGGAACACACGGATATTTTACGCTCGGAATATCCGGAGCAACCTGAAGATTTCATTGCTAAAGAACACGCGAAGACTTTCGGAGGTTGGTTGCAAAGACGTCTGATTAATGACAACATTGTTGAAGATGAGCTATACTTGTTGGCCAAGCAACCATCTTCGACTGTATTGACCTTTAAAGGGTACGAGATAAATGGTAACATATTTTACACGGCAGAACAAGATAAAAAGAGCACCAACCAAAACAGTGGCGTCCGGTTTGATGCAAAAGACGACAACGGGCAAAGGGTCACATACTATGGTTACATAGAGCAGATATGGGAACTTGACTACGGACCTTCCTTTAAGGTCCCTTTGTTCTGGTGCAAATGGTTCAACCTGTCAGGCGTGAAGGTAGACCCGAAGTACGGAATGACAACAGTGGATCAGAAGAATCTTGGGTACGACAATGATCAATTCGTCCTAGCCAATGATGTGGCTCAGGTTTTCTATGTGAAGGACATGTCTAGCAGACCGAGAAAAACAAAAGATAAAGAAACGAATACATCAGACGATGAGCCAAGGCGCCACATAGTTCTTTCAGGGAAAAGAAACATCGTGGGAGTCGAGGACAAGACAGACATGTCAGAAGATTACATTAAATTTGATGAAATTCCTCCCTTCAAAGTCAAAGATGATCCTAGCATTCAGTTAAATGATGAAGATGTTCCATGGTTACGGCGCAATCAGAAGAAAGGCAAGAAGAAAAATAGAAACGGATCGTCCCTTTAGTACCGGTTGGGGACACCAACCGGGACTAAATGGGTTAGGGTTTCGTTTGGACCAATCAGATAGAATCACACGGATCGTGTGTTTGTTTCAACCGCTTGTGAGTCGTTGGATCCGGGGTGTGTTTCTTTCCAGCTGTTGTGAGCCGTTCGATCAGGGCTACGGTGTGTTTCTTTCGAGCTGTTGGATGAGATGTTTCTTAACCGTTGGATCAAAACCCTAGCTCAACACTTTGTGAGCCAGAGGACCCTATATATAGCCCAGCTTCATACACCGTTCAGTTCATCTCCCAAATACAAAACATCCGGATTCGCCAGCATACGCCCCGCGGTGCATTTGGTATGCATATATGCACTCAGTAGCCACTGCGGGGTTGTATACTGGCGATACCGTTTGTTTTGTTCTACACCCTCCTTTAAGGTTTGATACATCATATACTCAGTTCATCGAGCAAATACAAAACATCCGGATTCGCCATCATACGTCCGGCCGTGCATTTGGTATGCATATATGCACCCAGTAGCCACGGTCGGGCTGTATGATGGCGATACCGTCTGTTTTGTTCCACACCCCCCTTAAGGTTTGATACATCATATACTCAGTTCATCGAGCAAATACAAAACATCCGGATTCGCCGTCATACGTCCAGCCGTGCATTTGGTATGCATATATATATGCACCCAGTAGCCACGGTTGGGCTGTATGATGGCGATACCGTTTGTTTTGTTCTACACCCCCCTTTGGAAACAGAAAGAAGAAGAAAAAGAAATGTGCGCCCCCCTGTACAGGCCTTTAGGACCGGTTGCCGTTAACAACCGGTGCTAAAGACCCTTTCGCACCGGTTGCCGTTAACAACCGGTTTGCCGTTAACAACCGGTGCTAAAGACCCTTTAGCACCGGTTGTTAACCGCAACCGGTACCAAGAAAGGCAAGAGTAAGATTGTGACGACCGGTTGTCACAGAGGCAGACAGAAGAAGTCACGGTATGGCAGTCACGTATTCAACATCAAACAAGAAAGGCAAGCGTAAGATTGTGATGAAAGGTTGACAGAGGGAAATACTCGCCATATATGTATGTACTTTTTAAAAGTGAGAAACAAAGTACCAGCGGGCTAGTATACCAATCGCGCTAAATCAATCTACATGTATGGTATCTCGCTAAATCAATCTATATATATGTATCCACGATATATATGCTCGATGTATCACTTGCGCTCTCACTTCTCGTTGCCTTACTCATTACCCACCCTAACTTACCACAGGCGCATAGACTACAATATGCGCCTGGGGTAACATTACCGCAGGCGCAGAGACAAAATATGCGCCTGGGCTAAGAGCTATACCACAGGCGCATGGTGTGCAATGTGCGCCTGGGGTAATTGATCAGATTACATTAAATTTGATGAAATTCCTCCCTTCAAAGTCAAAGATGATCCTAGCATTCAGTTAAATGATGAAGATGTTCCATGGTTACGGCGCAATCAGAAGAAAGACAAGAAGACAAATAGAAACGGATCGTCCCTTTAGTACCGGTTGGGGACACCAACCGGGACTAAATGGGTTAGGGTTTCGTTTGGACCAATCAGATAGAATCACACGGATCGTGTGTTTGTTTCAACCGCTTGTGAGTCGTTGGATCCGGGGTGTGTTTCTTTCCAGCTGTTGTGAGCCGTTCGATCAGGGCTACGGTGTGTTTCTTTCGAGCTGTTGTGAGCCGTTGGGATGTTTCTTAACCGTTGGATCAAAACCCTAGCTCAACACTTTGTGAGCCAGAGGACCCTATATATGCACCCAGTAGCCACTGTCGCTCCTCGAGCGCTTCTTCTCCATCCCTCTGCACCGTCGCGCTTCCACCATGCCTCCGAGGAGGAACAACACCACCGGTTTCCGCGGCGTCCGAGCACGGCAGAACGGAATGTTCAGCGCAGATATCCGCTGGGGGGACGACCGCATCCCCCTCGGCACCTTTGCGACGGCGGCAGAGGCAGCCCGCGCCTGGGACGCGGCGGCCTGGCGCCTCAACCGCCCGCGGTCGCTGATGAACTTCAACGACTGCCACACAGTCTGGGAAGCGGAGGCCAGGGCGACGAAGCCACAGATCATCACTGCCGCCGACCACCTCCACCTCCGCCACCGCGCGTTTCAGGGCCTAGTCGACGCCAGGGAAGACCGCGTCGTCCGCGATTATTACCGGAACAACCCGGGGGAGGAGAGCGCCGACGAGGAGCTCTGGCAGACACGCGCGGGTCAGCGGGCGGAGCGCCGCCTCGAACGCCACCTCGCGTTAGATGCGGCTCGGGAGGTGAGGACGAGGGCGCTGCAAGAGCTTCGTCGGGCCGACCGCGCCGGCGAAGTCTGGGCCTCCGACGATCCGAGGTGGGGGCCTATCTCGGACATACCATCATGCACCTCCGATGATGACGAGGAGGTCACCGACGAGTTCGGCGACGATGATGACCCGGAGGAGGTCACCGACGAGTTCCCCGACGACGATGGCGAGGAGTAGTGTTCGTCTGTTTTCTCTTTTTAATAAAAGAATTTGTATTCCGGCGACACTGCGGCAATCGCTAAATCAATCTGTATGGTATCTCGCTAAATCAATCTATATATATGTATCCACGATATATATGCTCGATGTATCACTTGCGCTCTCACTTCTCGTTGCCTTACTCATTACCCACCCTAACTTACCACAGGCGCATAAACAGCAAAATGCGCCTAGGGTAACTTTACCGCAGGCGCACAGTCAGGAAATGCGCCTGGGATAAGAGATTTACCGCAGGCGCATTTTGTGTAAAGTGCGCCTGGGGTAAGTGATCACATATACAGAAACAGTAGTTTTTCTGTTTTGTTTTCTTGATGTGTTTTTGTTTGTCTGTTTTGAAATGTGTGTTTGACATAATATAGAAATAGTTTAGCTAGGAATTAATATAGAAATAATATCCATTACATAATAATATATACATTACATGATAATATATCCATTACATACTAATATATCCATTACATGCATATATCGAACACAAGATGCGGTACACAAACAACATCTATGGATCCGTCGAGTAGAAGCGGAACAACTCGTAGGAGACGTATGCATCTATGGCTGCATACGTGATGTTGGTCCAGTCCAGTGGGTTCTTCTCCCACAACCAGTGATTCTTCGAGGGGAAATCAGTCTTCATGGTTCCGTAGCCCTCGTGGATGAAGGCACTTGCCATGCGAGCCATACCGGTCTTTGGCCCGTTCAAATGGATAAGACCCTGAATATCAATGTAGTGATCTTCAGTTATCACAATACCCAAGCGCATCAACTTCGGACGGTCTTGCGTGTTGTCAACGCTGCAAAAGTCATACCCCTTGTTGACAAGAAAATCAACAAGTGTCGGAGAATGCTTTGAACTACTGCAACAACAAAAATTTGATACGTGTACGTGTTAGATATATGGCAACACATGTATTCTTCACATGCAACAAACAAATCGAAGATGAAAGATTGTACGTGTGCGTTACCTTGACCATTGGAAGACCAAAACGGCCTCCTTGAACGCAATCTGGATGACTGCAACATTCCGTTTATCCGCCGTATACTCTAAATCAAGCCCGAAAAACCGGTGTTCTTCGGGAGAGGAGAAATACAGATTGGTCAAATACCCAAGAGCACCGGGGAGCTCCTCGCAGTTGTTGGTGTAGAACACGTCGAGACTTTTGCCGCATGGTGTGGGCACATCATATCTCTTAGAAACTTCAGCCATGGTGCTTAGTGGAGGAAGATCAAGAGAGGAAGAAGAAGAGACACAGGAAGAAGAGAAGAAACAGAGACTCGCGATCGGGCCGGTGCGCACTGTAGCAATAAAACCGCCGCGCGCGGGAGGCGAGCAGTTTGTATTAAGACCTTTAGCACCGGTTGCTAACACAAACCGGTGCTAAAGGCCTGTAGTGGGCGCGCAGTCTGGGTGTGGCCCCAACTACAGGCCTTTAGCACCGGTTTGTGTTAGCAACCGGTGCTAAAGACCCTTTCGCACCGGTTGCTAACACAAACCGGTGCTAAAGGCCTGTAGTGGTTCGATATCTCCAGACTTGTGAAATTTTGGGGTCATTTCTTTCGCGCGTCTTCTCCTCTACCTAGGTACGGCGAAGCCCTGCGCGGTCCGCCTCGTCGCCGTCCGTCCGCCTCGTCGCCGTCGCCGTCTGCCTCCGCGTCCTCGGTCCGCCGCGCCTCCGTCGCCGTCTGCCTCCGCGCGGCCCCGCGTCCATCGCCGTCGCCGTTGATCCCCCGCGCGGCCCCGCGTCCGTCGCCTCCGCGGTCGCCGTCCGTCCGCCTCTCCGTCGCGCCGTCGCGTCGTCCGCCTCCGTCGCGCGTCCGTCTCGCCTCCGCCTCCGCCGCCCCGCCTCTCGCCCCTCGATCGCCGTCGCCCCGTCGCCGGCCACGTACGGTAATTAAGTTTTATTTCTTTTTTTTTCAATTTTGTTTTAGTGTTAGAGTTTTTTTAGAGTTATTAGTTAGATTGTTTAGTGTTAGATTGTTTTTAGAGTTAGTGTTAGTGTTAGAAATTTTTAGATTTAATTAGTGTTAGATTTTTTTAGAGTTATTAGTGTTAGTGTTAGAATTTAGTGTTAGAAATTTTTAGAGTTAGTGTTAGATTTTTTTTAGTGCTTTATTTTGTTTTTACAATTTTGTTTAGTGTTAGAATTTTTCTGTTAGAATGTTGTGTTAGAAAATTTCACTAAGTTAGTGTTAGAAAATTTCAGAAAGTTAGAATAACTATATAATTTCAGTAAGTTAAAATTTTCACTAAGTTACCATATTGTTCCTGTTTAACTTTCATCTTATTTCTGTTATATTTCTCAATTTACTATTTTTTACTAAGTTAGAAACACTAAGCTATTTTACTTAATTATGGAATATTTACTTAGTCCGGGCAGGTTTTTAGTTCATGTCTTTGTTGGACCCGCCGGGGGATGTCCGGGACTGGGCCCCGCCAGGCTGGCATTGGGAGCTCCTTAGTACCGGGGCACGCGGCTTGGTGAGAAATCCGGGTGACGTGGTCGACCCGGATATTCTTTGGTGGCCATCGCGTGGGCCACGCTCGGTGCGGAGAGAGCCGGCCCCTGAGGAGGTGGTACAACAGCGTATCAGGGAGGAGGACGAGCACGTCCGTCGCTACATGTACTTGCTCGATAGGCAGTATAGGCAGTATAGCAGCAGTTGGTCGATTATTAGGAGGGTTCCTTACCACGTGAGCTATGACCCTATGAGGGTTCCATATCTATGGATGCGTAGCACCCGTGACTCAGCACCCGCGGCTTAGGACCCGGTCGGAGTTAATTATTTTGAGAGATGTCACGAGACTATGTATAAGTGATATTATTCGATCGTGATGTATTAGGGTTAAAAAAATCAACCCGAGCTATGTATAACTCTTGGTGTGTCCAGAACTATTATTTCATTAATATGTCCAGAACTATTATTTTATTACTGTCCGATGAAATAATTTCGCCAAGTGCCCGATGAAAATTTCGCTAAGTGTTCTTCATTTTATAAATTTTACTAGCAGGTGTTGAGCTATGGATTCCCAAGAACCTGTACATGATCAGCACGCCGATCAGCTCGCCGGAATGGGTGAGGCGGAGAAGGAAAGATACGTGTGCCAGATGATTTTTGATAATGCAACGGCCATATATCGTGATGACGACGATGGACAGGCGTTTAGCAATCAATTTTTGAACGACTCCGGCGACGGAGATCGAATATAGAAGATGTAGTAGATGATGACGACGACAACGTCGAGGATGAAGAAGTGCCCTCCAGAACAAACTCTGCCAATGTATATCTCAAGTCACTGTTCACGCAACAATTAATTTGTTTTGCACTTACTAACGAATCATTATTTTCCCGTTTAGGCGCCCTCCGGAACAGCTAGCGCAAGTACTGAGACAAAGTCCAAACGAGGCCCGGCCGCAAGGTTGAAAGATACCGCAAGGTTCTCGATTGATACAGTTGCTGCTGATGGCAAACCACTGCAGCCCCCAGAAACTTATCGCAAATTCGTAATCAGTGCGGAGTTGTTGTAAGAGACCTGGTCCCGATCAACTTAATAGAATGGAATAAGCCGAAGACCGGGGCCAACGTTGGAGCTAGTTATGTCGATGAAAGATTGAAAAAAATTCTTTGCGAAACGCTATGGCAAAATTCAGCGTAGCGGAAGATAAGAAGAAGAAAGTCGAGAAGTGGGCTTTGAAGAAGATGGCCACAATTCCAGAGGTGGAAGAAAGAACTGTGGAAGAAATATCAGAAAGAAGATCCAGTTTTCACTGGGAACCTAGTGAAGATAAGAGACGCTTGGATGATTTTAAGGCGTACAAGAAATCGGGTGTCTTTGCATCCCGATCGGCCAAAAATTCGGAGAATGCGAAGAAGAAGAAATATCACCATATTTTGGGGTCAGGTGGCTACATGACTGCCCTGCCTAGGTGGCGAAGCTATGAAAATGCGCTTGTGAAAAGAGGTATCATTCCACAGACACATGACTGGCCCGATAGGTCCAAGTTCTGGTTGTTCGCGCATGGGGCAACATTGGACGCTGAGACTGGGATGATTGTTGCTCAGGGACCATGGTCGGAAAAATAACAACAGTCGTAGCAGAACTAGAGAAGGCAATAGAAGCTGTTCGAAAAGGAACTTTTGTTCCCGATAGAGAGAACGACGAGCTGACGAGGGCACTCGGGAACCCCGAAAAGTGGGGACGAACACGAGGCTTTGGAGCGGATACCCCGTGGAGCCAAGGGTTTGCAGCGGACATTGCCACTTACAGAAGCCGTGATAGAAGCAAGAAAAAGACGAGTGAACGGATATCGACATTAGAAGAAAAGGTGGATTTTCTCTTGAAGAAAGGGGGACACCCTCTACCTGACACTGAAGAGGAGGTAGAACATCGTCCTGCACCTGATCAGCTGCAAATAGAAGACGATCATGCCGTCCCATCTCAGCATAGGTTCTATGCTGAGATGGGACGGCATGATCGTCTTCTATTTGCAGCTGATCAGGTGCAGGACGATGTTCTACCTCCTCTTCAGTGTCAGGTAGAGGGTGTCCCCCTTTCTTCAAGAGAAAATCCACCTTTTCTTCTAATGTCGATATCCGTTCACTCGTCTTTTTCTTGCTTCTATCACGGCTTCTGTAAGTGGCAATGTCCGCTGCAAACCCTTGGCTCCACGGGGTATCCGCTCCAAAGCCTCGTGTTCGTCCCCACTTTTCGGGGTTCCCGAGTGCCCTCGTCAGCTCGTCGTTCTCTCTATCGGGAACAAAAGTTCCTTTTCGAACAGCTTCTATTGCCTTCTCTAGTTCTGCTACGACTGTTGTTATTTTTTCCGACCATGGTCCCTGAGCAACAATCATCCCAGTCTCAGCGTCCAACGTTGCCCCATGCGCGAACAACCAGAACTTGGACCTATCGGGCCAGTCATGTGTCTGTGGAATGATACCTCTTTTCACAAGCGCATTTTCATAGCTTCGCCACCTAGGCAGGGCAGTCATGTAGCCACCTGACCCCAAAATATGGTGATATTTCTTCTTCTTCGCATTCTCCGAATTTTTGGCCGATCGGGATGCAAAGACACCCGATTTCTTGTACGCCTTAAAATCATCCCAAGCGTCTCTTATCTTCACTAGGTTCCCAGTGAAAACTGGATCTTCTTTCTGATATTTCTTCCACAGTTCTTTCTTCCACCTCTGGAATTGTGTGGCCATCTTCTTCAAAGCCCACTTCTCGACTTTCTTCTTCTTATCTTCCGCTACGCTGAAATTTTGCCATAGCGTTTCGCAAAGAATTTTTTTCAATCTTTCATCGACATAACTAGCTCCAACGTTGGCCCCGGTCTTCGGCTTATTCCATTCTATTAAGTTGATCGGGACCAGGTCTCTTACAACAACTCCGCACTGATTTACGAATTTGCGATAAGTTTCTGGGGGCTGCAGTGGTTTGCCATCAGCAGCAACTGTATAATCGAGAACCTTGCGGTATCTTTCAACCTTGCGGCCGGGCCTCGTTTGGACTTTGTCTCAGTACTTGCGCTAGCTGTTCCGGAGGGCGCCTAAACGGGAAAATAATGATTCGTTAGTAAGTGCAAAACAAATTAATTGTTGCGTGAACAGTGACTTGAGATATACATTGGCAGAGTTTGTTCTGGAGGGCACTTCTTCATCCTCGACGTTGTCGTCGTCATCATCTACTACATCTTCTATATTCTGATCTCCGTCGCCGGAGTCGTTCAAAAATTGATTGCTAAACGCCTGTCCATCGTCGTCATCACGATATATGGCCGTTGCATTATCAAAAATCATCTGGCACACGTATCTTTCCTTCTCCGCCTCACCCATTCCGGCGAGCTGATCGGCGTGCTGATCATGTACAGGTTCTTGGGAATCCATAGCTCAACACCTGCTAGTAAAATTTATAAAATGAAGAACACTTAGCGAAATTTTCATCGGGCACTTGGCGAAATTATTTCATCGGACAGTAATAAAATAATAGTTCTGGACATATTAATGAAATAATAGTTCTGGACACACCAAGAGTTATACATAGCTCGGGTTGATTTTTTTAACCCTAATACATCACGATCGAATAATATCACTTATACATAGTCTCGTGACATCTCTCAAAATAATTAACTCCGACCGGGTCCTAAGCCGCGGGGTGCTGAGTCACGGGTGCTACGCATCCATAGATAAGGAACCCTCATAGGGTCATAGCTCACGTGGTAAGAAACCCTCCTAATAATCGACCAACTGCTGCTATACTGCCTATACTGCCTATCGAGCAAGTAAATGTAGCGTCGGACGTGCTCGTCCTCCTCCCTGATACGCTGTTGTACCACCTCCTCAGGGGCCGGCTCTCTCCGCACCGAGCGTGGCCCACGCGATGGCCACCAAAGAATATCCGGGTCGACCACGTCACCCGGATTTCTCACCAAGCCGCGTGCCCCGGTACTAAGGAGCTCCCAATGCCAGCCTGGCGGGGCCCAGTCCCGGACATCCCCCGGCGGGTCCAACAAAGACATGAACTAAAAACCTGCCCGGACTAAGTAAATATTCCATAATTAAGTAAAATACCTTAGTGTTTCTAACTTAGTAAAAAATAGTAAATTGAGAAATATAACAGAAATAAGATGAAAGTTAAACAGGAACAATATGGTAACTTAGTGAAAATTTTTAACTTACTGAAATTATATAGTTATTCTAACTTTCTGAAATTTTCTAACACTAACTTAGTGAAATTTTCTAACACAACATTCTAACAGAAAAATTCTAACACTAAACAAAATTGTAAAAACAAAATAAAGCACTAAAAAAAATCTAACACTAACTCTAAAAATTTCTAACACTAAATTCTAACACTAACACTAATAACTCTAAAAAAATCTAACACTAATTAAATCTAAAAATTTCTAACACTAACACTAACTCTAAAAACAATCTAACACTAAACAATCTAACTAATAACTCTAAAAAAACTCTAACACTAAAATAAAATTGAAAAAAAAAGAAATAAAACTTAATTACCGTACGTGGCCGGCGACGGGGCGACGGCGATCGAGGGGCGAGAGGCGGGGCGGCGGAGGCGGAGGCGAGACGGACGCGCGACGGAGGCGGACGGCGCGACGGCGCGACGGAGAGGCGGACGGACGGCGACCGCGGAGGCGACGGACGCGGGGCCGTGCAGGGGATCGACGGCGACGGCGATGGACGCGGGGCCGCGCGGAGGCAGACGGCGACGGAGGCGCGGCGGACCGAGGACGCGGAGGCAGACGGCGACGGCGACGAGGCGGACGGACGGCGACGAGGCGGATCGCGCAGGGCTTCGCCGTACCTAGGTAGAGGAGAAGACGCGCGAAAGAAATGACCCCAAAATTTCACAAGTCTGGAGATATCGAACCACTACAGGCCTTTAGCACCGGTTTGTGTTAGCAACCGGTGCGAAAGGGTCTTTAGCACCGGTTGCTAACACAAACCGGTGCTAAAGGCCTGTAGTTGGGGCCACACCCAGACTGCGCGCCCACTACAGGCCTTTAGCACCGGTTTGTGTTAGCAACCGGTGCTAAAGGTCTTAATACAAACTGCTCGCCTCCCGCGCGCGGCGGTTTTATTGCTACAGTGCGCACCGGCCCGATCGCGAGTCTCTGTTTCTTCTCTTCTTCCTGTGTCTCTTCTTCTTCCTCTCTTGATCTTCCTCCACTAAGCACCATGGCTGAAGTTTCTAAGAGATATGATGTGCCCACACCATGCGGCAAAAGTCTCGACGTGTTCTACACCAACAACTGCGAGGAGCTCCCCGGTGCTCTTGGGTATTTGACCAATCTGTATTTCTCCTCTCCCGAAGAACACCGGTTTTTCGGGCTTGATTTAGAGTATACGGCGGATAAACGGAATGTTGCAGTCATCCAGATTGCGTTCAAGGAGGCCGTTTTGGTCTTCCAATGGTCAAGGTAACGCACACGTACAATCTTGCATCTTCGATTTGTTTGTTGCATGTGAAGAATACATGTGTTGCCATATATCTAACACGTACACGTATCAAATTTTTGTTGTTGCAGTAGTTCAAAGCATTCTCCGGCACTTGTTGATTTTCTTGTCAACAAGGGGTATGACTTTTGCAGCGTTGACAACACGCAAGACCGTCCGAAGTTGATGCGCTTGGGTATTGTGATACCTGAAGATCACTACATTGATATTCAGGGTCTTATCCATTTGAACGGGCCAAAGAACGGTATGGCTCGCATGGCAAGTGCCTTCATCCACGAGGGCTACGGAACCATGAAGACTGATTTCCCCTCGAAGAATCACTGGTTGTGGGAGAAGAACCCACTGGACTGGACCAACATCACGTATGCAGCCATAGATGCATACGTCTCCTACGAGTTGTTCCGCTTCTACTCGACGGATCCATAGATGTTGTTTGTGTACCGCATCTTGTGTTCGATATATGCATGTAATGGATATATTAGTATGTAATGGATATATTATCATGTAATGTATATATTATTATGTAATGGATATTATTTCTATATTAATTCCTAGCTAAACTATTTCTATATTATGTCAAACACACATTTCAAAACAGACAAACAAAAACACATCAAGAAAACAAAACAGAAAAACTACTGTTTCTGTATATGTGATCACTTACCCCAGGCGCACTTTACACAAAATGCGCCTGCGGTAAATCTCTTATCCCAGGCGCATTTCCTGACTGTGCGCCTGCGGTAAAGTTACCCTAGGCGCATTTTGCTGTTTATGCGCCTGTGGTAAGTTAGGGTGGGTAATGAGTAAGGCAACGAGAAGTGAGAGCGCAAGTGATACATCGAGCATATATATCGTGGATACATATATATAGATTGATTTAGCGAGATACCATACAGATTGATTTAGCGATTGCCGCAGTGTCGCCGGAATACAAATTCTTTTATTAAAAAGAGAAAACAGACGAACACTACTCCTCGCCATCGTCGTCGGGGAACTCGTCGGTGACCTCCTCCGGGTCATCATCGTCGCCGAACTCGTCGGTGACCTCCTCGTCATCATCGGAGGTGCATGATGGTATGTCCGAGATAGGCCCCCACCTCGGATCGTCGGAGGCCCAGACTTCGCCGGCGCGGTCGGCCCGACGAAGCTCTTGCAGCGCCCTCGTCCTCACCTCCCGAGCCGCATCTAACGCGAGGTGGCGTTCGAGGCGGCGCTCCGCCCGCTGACCCGCGCGTGTCTGCCAGAGCTCCTCGTCGGCGCTCTCCTCCCCCGGGTTGTTCCGGTAATAATCGCGGACGACGCGGTCTTCCCTGGCGTCGACTAGGCCCTGAAACGCGCGGTGGCGGAGGTGGAGGTGGTCGGCGGCAGTGATGATCTGTGGCTTCGTCGCCCTGGCCTCCGCTTCCCAGACTGTGTGGCAGTCGTTGAAGTTCATCAGCGACCGCGGGCGGTTGAGGCGCCAGGCCGCCGCGTCCCAGGCGCGGGCTGCCTCTGCCGCCGTCGCAAAGGTGCCGAGGGGGATGCGGTCGTCCCCCCAGCGGATATCTGCGCTGAACATTCCGTTCTGCCGTGCTCGGACGCCGCGGAAACCGGTGGTGCTGTTCCTCCTCGGAGGCATGGTGGAAGCGCGACGGTGCAGAGGGATGGAGAAGAAGCGCTCGAGGAGCGACAGTGGCTACTGGGTGCATATATAGGGTCCTCTGGCTCACAAAGTTTTGAGCTAGGGTTTGATCCAACGGTTAAGAAACATCCCAACGGCTCACAACAGCTCGAAAGAAACACACCGTAGCCCTGATCGAACGGCTCACAACAGCTGGAAAGAAACACACCCCGGATCCAACGACTCACAAGCGGTTGAAACAAACACACGATCCGTGTGATTCTATCTGATTGGTCCAAACGAAACCCTAACCCATTTAGTCCCGGTTGGTGTCCCCAACCGGTACTAAAGGGACGATCCGTTTCTATTTGTCTTCTTGTCTTTCTTCTGATTGCGCCGTAACCATGGAACATCTTCATCATTTAACTGAATGCTAGGATCATCTTTGACTTTGAAGGGAGGAATTTCATCAAATTTAATGTAATCTGATCAATTACCCCAGGCGCACATTGCACACCATGCGCCTGTGGTATAGCTCTTAGCCCAGGCGCATATTCTGTCTATGCGCCTGCGGTAATGTTACCCCAGGCGCATATTGTAGTCTATGCGCCTGTGGTAAGTTAGGGTGGGTAATGAGTAAGGCAACGAGAAGTGAGAGCGCAAGTGATACATCGAGCATATATATCGTGGATACATATATATAGATTGATTTAGCGAGATACCATACATGTAGATTGATTTAGCGCGATTGGTATACTAGCCCGCTGGTACTTTGTTTCTCACTTTTAAAAAGTACATACATATATGGCGAGTATTTCCCTCTGTCAACCTTTCATCACAATCTTACGCTTGCCTTTCTTGTTTGATGTTGAATACGTGACTGCCATACCGTGACTTCTTCTGTCTGCCTCTGTGACAACCGGTCGTCACAATCTTACTCTTGCCTTTCTTGGTACCGGTTGCGGTTAACAACCGTGCTAAAGGGTCTTTAGCACCGGTTGTTAACGGCAAACCGGTTGTTAACGGCAACCGGTGCGAAAGGGTCTTTAGCACCGGTTGTTAACGGCAACCGGTCCTAAAGGCCTGTACAGGGGGGCGCACATTTTTTTTATTCTTCTTTCTGTTTCCAAAGGGGGGGTGTAGAACAAAACAAACGGTATCGCCATCATACAGCCCAACCGTGGCTACTGGGTGCATATATATGCATACCAAATGCACGGCTGGACGTATGACGGCGAATCCGGATGTTTTGTATTTGCTCGATGAACTGAGTATATGATGTATCAAACCTTAAGGGGGGTGTGGAACAAAACAGACGGTATCGCCATCATACAGCCCGACCGTGGCTACTGGGTGCATATATGCATACCAAATGCACGGCCGGACGTATGATGGCGAATCCGGATGTTTTGTATTTGCTCGATGAACTGAGTATATGATGTATCAAACCTTAAAGGAGGGTGTAGAACAAAACAAACGGTATCGCCAGTATACAACCCCGCAGTGGCTACTGAGTGCATATATGCATACCAAATGCACCGCGGGCGTCTGGCGAATCCGGATGTTTTGTATTTGGGAGAACTGAACGGTGTATGAAGCTGGGCTATATATAGGGTCCTCTGGCTCACAAAGTGTTGAGCTAGGGTTTTGATCAACGGTTAAGAAACATCTCATCCAACAGCTCGAAAGAAACACACCGTAGCCCTGATCGAACGGCTCACAACAGCTGGAAAGAAACACCCCGGATCCAACGACTCACAAGCGGTTTGAAACAAACACACGATCCGTGTGATTCTATCTGATTGGTCCAAACGAAACCCTAACCCATTTAGTCCCGGTTGGTGTCCCCAAACGGTACTAAAGGGACGATCCGTTTCTATTTTTCTTCTTGCCTTTCTTCTGATTGCGCCGTAACCATGGAACATCTTCATCATTTAACTGAATGCTAGGATCATCTTTGACTTTGAAGGGAGGAATTTCATCAAATTTAATGTAATCTTCTGACATGTCTGTCTTGTCCTCGACTCCCACGATGTTTCTTTTCCCTGAAAGAACTATGTGGCGCCTTGGCTCATCGTCTGATGTATTCGTTTCTTTATCTTTTGTTTTTCTCGGTCTGCTAGACATGTCCTTCACATAGAAAACCTGAGCCACATCATTGGCTAGGACGAATTGATCATTGTCGTACCCAAGATTCTTCTGATCCACTGTTGTCATTCCGTACTTCGGGTCTACCTTCACGCCTGACAGGTTGAACCATTTGCACCAGAACAAAGGGACCTTAAAGGAAGGTCCGTAGTCAAGTTCCCATATCTGCTCTATGTAACCATAGTATGTGACCCTTTGCCCGTTGTCGTCTTTTGCATCAAACCGGACGCCACTGTTTTGGTTGGTGCTCTTTTTATCTTGTTCTGCCGTGTAAAATATGTTACCATTTATCTCGTACCCTTTAAAGGTCAATACAGTCGAAGATGGTTGCTTGGCCAACAAGTATAGCTCATCTTCAACAATGTTGTCATTAATCAGACGTCTTTGCAACCAACCTCCGAAAGTCTTCGCGTGTTCTTTAGCAATGAAATCTTCAGGTTGCTCCGGATATTCCGAGCGTAAAATATCCGTGTGTTCCTGGATATATGGAGCCGCCAAGCTGGAATTAACTAGAACTGTGTAGTGTGCTTGACTGAAAGATTGCTCGTCCATACATGTTGTTGATTTCTTTCCTAGCGTGCCTTTTCCACGCAGTCTCCCCTCATGGCGCGACTGAGGAACCCGATCGGGTTCAGGTCAGGAATAAAGTCAACACAAAACTCAATGACCTCCTCTGTTCCATAGCCCTTGACCATGCTTCCTTCTGGTCTAGCACGGTTTCTAACATAATTCTTCAAGACTCCCATGAACCTCTCAAAGGGGAACATATTGTGTAAGAATACAGGACCGAGAACGGAAATCTCTTGGACTAGGTGAACTATGAGGTGCGTCATAATATTGAAAAAGGTTGGTGGGAACACCAACTCGAAGCTGACAAGACATTGGACCACGTCCTTCTGTAAACTTGGTAGAGTTGCTGGATCGATTGCCTTCTGAGAAATTGCGTTGAGGAATGCACATAGCTTCACAATGGGTACTCGCACGTTTTCTGGCAGAAGCCCCTCAATGCAATCGGAAGTAACTGGGTCATGATCACGTGGCAGTCATGAGACTTAAGGTTTTGGAACTTTTTCTCTTCCAGGTTTAGTATTCCTTTTATGTTCGACGAGTAGCCAGACGGGACCTTGATACTACTCAGGACTTGGAAAAAGATCTCCTTCTCTTCCTTGGTAAGAGCGTAGCTGGCAGGACCTTTGAAATTCTCTGGATTCATCAGGTCGTCTCGTTCGTGCATACGTTGGTGGTGCAGCCGTGCTTTTGGTGTATCTCTTGACTTCTTCCCATGCACGCCCAATAAGTTTAGCAGGTTCACGCAAATATTTTTCGTCACGTGCATCACATCGATCGCAGAGCGAACCTCTAGGAATTTCCAATAGGGTAGTTCCCAGAATATAGATTTCTTCTTCCACATGGCTACGTGGTTGTCGGCGTCATTTGGAACAGATTGTGCGCCAGGACCCTTTCCAAAGATTACTTTTATATCTTTGACCATGTCATATATATCAGTACCTTTAGGGAGGGTTGGCTTCCTCCGTGTATCTGCCTCGCCTTTGAAATGCTTTCCTTTCTTTCTTACGGGATGCCTGTCTGGAAGAAATCGACGATGCCCCGGGTACACATTCTTGCCTATATGTATACTTTCTGTCTCGCCTAAACAGTGTGTGCATGCGCTGTATCCCTTGTTTGACTGTCCTGAGATGTTACTAAGAGCGGGCCAATCATTGATGGTAACAAACAGCAACCCTCGTAGGTCAAATTCCTCTTGTTTGTACTCGTCCCCACACGTACACCTTCGTCAGCCCACAACTCTAAAAGTTCATCAACGAGTGGCCTCAGGTACACATCAATGTTGTTGCCGGGTTGCGACGGGCCTGGGATAAGCACTGGCATCATAATGAACTTACGCTTCATACATAACCAAGGAGGAAGGTTATAGATACATAGAGTCACGGGCCAGGTGCTATGACTGCTACTCTGCTCCCCAAATGGATTCAGGCCATCTGTACTCAGACCAAACCTTAAGTTTCTTGCGTCACGTGCAAAGTCCTCGTACTTATCGTCGATGTTTCTCCACTGCGACCCATCAGCGGGGTGTCTCGGCATATCGTCTTCCTTACGGTCTTCTTTGTGCCATCGCAACAACTTGGCATGCTCTTTGTTTCGGAACAAACGTTTCAACCGTGGTATTATAGGAGCATGCCACATCACCTTGGCAGGAACCCTCTTCCTGGGGCGATCGTCGCCCTCAACATCACCAGGGTCATCTCGCCTGATCTTATACCGAAATGCACCGCATACCGGGCAGGCATTTAAATTCTCGTGCTGGCCGCGGTAGAGGATGCAGTCATTGATGCATGCATGTATCTTATGCACTTCCAATCCTAGAGGGCAGACAACCTTCTTTGCTTCGTATGTACTGCAGGGCAGCACGTTATTTCTTGGAAGCATCTTCTTCATTATTTTCAGCAGGTTTTCAAATCCCTTGTCAGATAATCCATTCTCTGCCTTCCATTGCAGCAATTCAAGGGTGGTGCCCAGTTTTTTCTGGCCATCTTCGCAAGTTGGGTACAACAATTTTTTGTGGTCTTCTAACATGCGCTCCAACTTCAACCTCTCGTTTTCACTTGCGCAGTTTATCTGTTCTTCACGAATGACCTGACGAAGATCATCATCAGACTCATCAACAATGTCCTCAAGTTCAGGCTCATCTTCCCCCATTTCAGTATCACCGTGTTCATCGAACATAGGATACTCATCATTATCCTCTTCTTCTTCATTGTCTTCCATTATAACCCCTCTTTCTCCGTGCTTGGTCCAACAAAAATAACTGGGCATGAAGCCTTCTTGCAACAGGTGGGTGTGTATGGTTCTTGAGCTAGGGAAATTCTCTTATTCTGGCATTTTTTACATGGACAAAAAATAAATCCATTCTGCCTGTTTTTCTCAGCCACATTGAGAAAACTATGCATGCCATTAAGGGGGACGACGTCGATCACTGTACATCCATTGCCGGTTCATCTGCATTATATAAATTTATCAACAACCATTATGCTAAATCATCATGACTAAATTAGTTAATTAATACAAAAAGTTCATCACACGTTAATACCAAACTAGCGTATAGTGACCATATATACATATATAGTTCTCAGAAAAATACACACTGAAACCATCCATAAAAATTCTCTCTAATTAATGCATTTAAAAACAACAACAAATGCGATCAAAATCGCAACAAAGGTAACAATTGACCCGACGACATAATGATACCAAGCCTCTTTACTAATTGCATATTTCCTAATCTTTCTAATCTTCAGGCGCATTGCGTCCATCTCGCTCTTGTGACTATCGATGACACCGGCAAGAACCTTTTCCAAGGTCATCTTCTCTTTCAGTTTTTTCCAACCTTTCTTCAGTTTTTTCAATCTTTCTTTCAAGCCAATATTTTCTTGTTCAACTAAGTATAACTTCTCAACAATAGGGTCGACTGGCATTTCCGGTTCCACTACCTCCTATATAAAATATCTATGTCAAGTTGGTCGGCGTAAGTAATTGTCGTATAATCAGGAAATGAAAATATGTGAAAAAAGATAATATACCACATCCGAATCATAGACTGGACGAGGGCCAACGGGGACGGATATCAAAACCATGGCTCTAGAAAATTATATACAAGTAAATACGTAAATCATACAAATCAAAATTTGTTTTGGTAAATAAAAACAATAGGCTCACCAAGGTTGTGTCGGTGATGGGGCGATTGACGGTAGTGAGTAAGGGGACAAGGCGCGCGACACTAAAAAAGCACAAATCATAATTAATTTTGAGCTCAAATTGCATCAATTTGTATACATAACAAAATGAATAACAAATTCTAGCTTAGCTAGGCATTTCATCAAACACCTAGCTAGCACAACAAAAATGAAATGAGCAAGAAAACGAGCAAAACCTGCAATGCCGGAGAGGGAACGTTGATGCTAACCGTAGAACCGATGGGTACCAACAATCTTGACAAATGGTGGAGAAAATGGGGATGGATTAGACCTCACAAGAGGAAGAAGAGAGCAAAAATGGAGTTGAGCTCGAGCTGGAAAAAATGAGCTGAGCTCGGGGTGGTATGTAGGGTTTAGGGGAGGGATTTAGGATCGGTTTGTGTTACAAACCGGTTCTAAAGGTTATGACAGCGGGACCCGCAGTGGCTGCAAAAAATGAGAAAACCTGTAGAACCGGTTTGTGATACAACCCGGTTCTAAAGGTTCTGCCCCTGGGCCCCCCTCCCTGCAGCAAATGGCCCGCAAGGCCTTTAGGACCGGTTTGTGTTACAAACCGGTCCTAAAGGCCTTGCGGGCATTTTGCTGCATGGGTGGGGCCCAGGGACAGACCCTTCTGAACCGGTTTGTATCACATCCGGTTCCATTGGGCTTGGCTCAATGCCCTGTTTTCTACTAGTGCGCTATGTTACCTACACACAAGCAAAGCAATTCTCCTCCATTTTCATCACTTAGGTTCTACTCATCCTTAGTCACACCACATGATATACAAGTTGAAATAGTCTCTTGGCTAATATGGAATTTTTCCCACTTCACATGCATCTTAAATTATTAAGCCTCAACTAATTAATCTGCACTGTGAGACCAGTCCAAAGTTTAGATGATGATGTAATAGTGGGAATTAATTAGCATTTAGACCGGTCCAAACTCCCACCAAAAACCCTATACTACAATATTTAGCCAGACTGGCTGGCCGCGGAAGCAAATAAAAAAAAGGATCTCTCTTGCTTCAGACAGATACGAACATAAATATCTGATCTATCTTACCATTTTTAGTTTTACCATGCCTCATGCTTTGTACCACTGTCACTCTTATCTTATCACTATCATTTCATACCGAAAATACCAAAATAAAGTTAATCTCTTTAGCTACCTTTATTAGTGATAGTTAGCTACCTAGGCTGCTTTTATTAGTGATAGTTAGCTACCTAGGCTCCCAAATCCCGCAATCATCATCACGCTAAAGAAACAAAGAGAGAGTAAGCAGTCAAATAAAATGAGCTTGGCACAGCAGGAGGGGCAACATGGGTCAGTCAGCAGGTACTGAAAAGTACAGGCTGTCTTCCCCCGCCCCCAACGCGCTACAGTCCAAACCACATCGAGCCTTCCTCCGTAGAACAAAACAAACCCAACTTGGCTCTGATGATCTGCTCCCCCTCCGTTCCGCGACATAATTAATCCCGCGCCAATGAAGTTTTGAAAACAGTTTGTAGCAATGAAGTTAATCCTGCAAGCCGCAAAGATATTAAATCGTCCTCTAGTTATCATCTGAATTGATGTGGATTAATAGATATCGGCATGATTCATGTGCTGCAATGAATTATAGAGGATGTTCAGATAGATTATACTAGGTATAATTGCGTGAAAACAGCTCCTAGTATTGGACAGGTTTATTTTGACAAACAGTAAGTAGCATTTATGTCAATCAAGCCACAAAGCTAGTCTCTGTATCCTCTTCCCTCTGGCTGAAAT
>JAPCYS010002474.1:0-37747 GCA_028641055.1 Alopecurus myosuroides
GATCCTGGGACATTGCTGGCTATATGTGGTCTACTCCTTTGCTCAGCCTGACATCTTAAATTCTGTTCTCACATCCATGACTTTTTTTTTAGAAATGGGAGCCTCTGCCCCGGCCTCTGCATCAAAATGATGCACACAGCCGGACTTTATTAAAAGATGAAAAAATATCCAGATTCAAACCAGTTACAGTTTACGGATCACTCAAGGTGGCCACAAAGACCAGCACTCAAAATTAAGCAAAAGTATATTATGCATCTATCCGTCTTGCGTTAAGCCACCCACCCCGGCTGTAGATAGCCCGCACGACCGCCAGCAGCCGTGTACAGCCTGAATCCATAAGTCCTCGCCTTGTTTACAACCATTCCTTTCTTTTTAACAAATTATCTTTGGTTAAAACCACTTTTCTATTAAGAAACCATAAGAAGATCTTGATTTTTAAAGGAACCTTTAATTTCCACAAGTATTTTCGCAAAAATCTTGTAGAGCCATGTAGCAAGTCTGCATAGTAGGATTTCACAGAAAAAAGATCCATCCAATGTTAATTTCCAACGGAACGTATCCGTCTCGTTATTGAAAGAGACTTATGGATCGCATCCATGACTAGCTGAGAATCATCTGCCATAAAGAAGCCTCGATCATATAATATGTTATTTCAGATCTGAATTATATAGAAGACGGTACTGGAGGAGTGGAGGTCTAGATGTCCCTATTGCGTTCTTGCAAAGATGAACTCGGACTCTTCGCACTCCCGCCGCTGTTGGATGCTCCGGGCGAACTACTGCGACCTTAGACGCCGGCGACGGTTGGCTTGTACCCAGTGGTGCGCCGGTCGCTGGCGCTACCCAATGGAGTGAGGTAGAACTACGACATGCCGTTTTCGCGTGGCAGGCCGCCGAATACCGCGCGTTCCGGTTTTGCTCCAGCACGCACTGATATTTCTGTTGCCGCTTGACACGGCCGTTCATAAAGCAGTGTCTTGAACTCGCGGAGAAGTCGCCGTTCTCTGCCGCCGCACCAGATTGAAGAGGGAACTCACGGGCTGGGACAGACGGCCAACGGAAAAAAGGCGCGGGTGGTGGTTCTCAGGACGGGCTGGGCGGGCTAGTGAGAGAGGACGCGCGGAGGAGTTCCTCTGGTAAGCGGCTGACTCTCGGTCGGTGCTGTCCGCCGCCACCAAGAAACCTAGGGAAAGGAAGGGATGAGGCAGGAAAAGAACTCACCGAAATAAAGACCAGCCTGCCTCAGTGGCCGGTGGAGTGAGCGAGCGTCGGCGGCGTCCGTCGTCTGGGCTTCACTCAGCTTCTTCCGCGACAACACCACACGCGAGGGCAGTTGGGCGAGAGGATGTCCACTGAGTTTCCACTTTCCACTTTCCAGCGTTCGGGGTTTTCTTTGGCGAAAAGTGAGGAACGTGGGTGGAGCCGAACTTGTGAAAGGTAGGTTTAGCTGGAGGCACCGCGCTAGGAGCAATGGAAAAGAGGTACACGTCTCAGCTGGACTGGGGCCTGGGAGCGATGGGCTCGTACACGGCTTCTTCCCGTACCTTTTGTTTTCTCGTGCTAGCTCGTACGTTCTTTTCTCGTGCTCCCTGAACGTACAAGTTACATGTGAATTTTTACATAAACTTGCTGAATGCTCGTGCTTTGCTACGATGTATTAATTTTTTTCTCCGCCACACATAAAATGCATTTATGTGTGTCAAACTGTTGGCATGCGTTACATTTCCAAAGACTAATGATCATCAAGAAAGCAACTAAAATATGGTCTAGCTACGTCAACATGAAATGAGCACTGAGGGAACTTGTACGTTCCGGGTGCACGCCTCTACCACCTTAAGAACACCTGGGATATTCTTCCGATCTAGTAGCCCTATTGCAGTTGACACTCAACGTTCATTTATGTACTAAGAATTTAATACAAATTTGTTCAAAGGAAAAAATCGTACTTGATGAGCAGGTAAAATGTGGAGGTATGCAGATATAGCACAAACTAAAGACGCGCGATCATGTATAGATCAAATGTGAGAAAGAAAGAACATTACCAAGAGCATATGTCCTTAATTCAAGGTTAAACTTATAGTTGTTATGATCTAGCATATTTTAGCCAATTTAGTAATCCATGCAAAAACACTAGCAGCCTAGCAGGTGTGATTAATTTTCAAAGAAAATGGAGGCAGTTTTATATGCAGTATGTGCTAAATGTGCATTTTACTTTTACCCACTAGATTGAAAACTGAGTCCTAACTGCTACATTCAGTTTTCACACACTTACAATAAAGATCCAACTAGGTATCTTGTTAGCATCCAGGAACAACAGCAACCAAGCAAGTAAATCGTACATTCTTTTCATTTATAAACAACGATGATACAAAGTACTACACTATAAGCATCTGAGGTGACTATGTATAACAGGAACAAGGTCAGCATGCATCAATGCTGCAACACTAGCACAAGATCCTGGGACATTGCTGGCTATATGTGGTCTACTCCTTTGCTCAGCCTGACATCTTAAATTCTGTTCTCACATCCATGACTTTTTTTTTTAGAAATGGGAGCCTCTGCCCCGGCCTCTGCATCAAAATGATGCACACAGCCGGACTTTATTAAAAGATGAAAAAATATCCAGATTCAAACCAGTTACAGTTTACGGATCACTCAAGGTGGCCACAAAGATCAGCCACTCAAAATTAAGCAAAAGTATATCATGCATCTATCCGTCTTGCGTTAAGCCACCCACCCCGGCTGTAGATAGCCCGCACGACTGCCAGCAGCCGTGTACAGCCTGAATCCATAAGTCCTCGCCTTGTTTACAACCATTCGAATTTCTTTTTAACAAATTATCTTTGGTTAAAACCACTTTTCTATTAAGAAACCATAAGAAGATCTTGATTTTTAAAGGAACCTTTAATTTCCACAAGTATTTTCGCAAAAATCTTGTAGAGCCATGTAGCAAGTCTGCATAGTAGGATTTCACAGAAAAAAGAACCATCCAATGTTAATTTCCAACGGAACGTATCCGTCTCGTTATTGAGAGAGACTTATGGATCGCATCCATGACTAGCTGAGAATCATCTGCCATAAAGAAGCCTCGATCATATAATATGTTATTTCAGATCTGAATTATATAGAAGACGGTACTGGAGGAGTGGAGGTCTAGATGTCACTATTGCGTTCTTGCAAAGATGAACTCGGACTGTTCGCACTCCCGCCGCTGTTGGATGCTCTGGGCGAACTACTGCGATCTTTGACGCCGGCGACGGTTGGCTTGTACCCAGTGGTGCGCCGGTCCCTGGCGCTACCCAATGGAGTGAGGTAGAACTACGACATGCCGTTTTCGCGTGGCAGGCCGCCGAATACCGCGCGTTCCGGTTTTGCTCCAGCACGCACTGATATTTCTATTGCCGCTTGACGGCCGTCCATAAAGCAGTGTCTTGAACTCGCGGAGAAGTCGCCGTTCTCTGCCGCCGCACCAGATTGAAGAGGGAACTCACGGGGCTAGGACAGACGGCCAACGGAAAAAAAGCGCGGGTGGTGGTTCTCAGGACGGGCTGGGCGGGCTAGTGAGAGAGGACGCGACGGAGGAGTTCCTCTGGTGGCAGACTCTCGGTCGGTGCTGTCCGCCGCCACCAAGAAACCTAGGGAAAGGGAAGGGATGAGGCAGGAAAAGAACTCACCGAAATGAAGACGACCAGCCTGCCTCAGTGGCCGGTGGAGTGAGCGAGCATCGGCGGCGTCCGTCGTCTGGGCTTCACTCAGCTTCTTCCGCGACAACACCACACGCGAGGGCAGTTGGGCGAGAGGATGTCCACTGAGTTTCCACTTTCCACTTTCCAGCGTTCGGGGTTTTCTTTGGCGAAAAGTGAGGCACGTGGGTGGAGCCGAACTTGTGAAAGGTAGGTTTAGCTGGAGGCACCGCGCTAGGAGCAATGGAAAAGAGGTACACGTCTCAGCTGGACTGGGGCCTGGGAGCGATGGGCTCGTACACGGCTTCTTCCCGTACCTTTTGTTTCCTCGTGCTAGCTCGTACGTTCTTTTCTCGTGCTCCCGGAACGTACAAGTTACATGTGAATTTTTTAAACTTGCTGAATGCTCGTGCTTTGCTACGATGTATTAATTTTTTTCTCCGCCACACATAAAATGCATTTATGTGTGTCTCAAATCTTTTGGCATGCGTTACATTTCCAAAGACTAATGATCATCAAGAAAGCAACTAAAATATGATCTAGCTACGTCAACACGAAATGAGCACTGAGGGAACTTGTACTTTCCGGGTGCACGCCTCTACCACCTTAAGAACACCTGGGATATTCTTCCGATCTAGTAGCCCTATTGCAGTCGACACTCAACGTTCATTTATGTACTAAGCATTTAATACAAATCTGTTCAAATGAAAAAATCGTACTTGATGAGCAGGTAAAATGTGGAGGTATGCAGATATAAGCACAAACTAAAGACGCGCGATCATGTATAGATCAAATGTGAGAAAGAAAGAACATTACGAAGAGCATATGTCCTTAATTCAAGGTTAAACTATAGTTGTTATGATCTAGCATATTTTAGCCAATTTAGTAATCCATGCAAAAATACTAGCAGCCTAGCAGGTGTGATTAATTTTCAAAGAAAATGGAGGCAGTTTTATATGCAGTATGTGCTAAACGTGCATTTTACTTTTACCCACTAGATTGAAAACTGAGTCCTAACTGCTACATTCAGTTTTCACACACTTACAATAAAGATCCAACTAGGTATCTTGTTAGCATCCAGGAACAGCAACAACCAAGCAAGTAAATCTTACATTCTTTTCATTTAGAAACAACGATGATACAAAGTACTACACTATAAGCATCTGAGGTGACTATGTACAACAGGAACAAGGTCAGCATGCATCAATGCTGCAACACTAGCACTAGATCTTGGGATATTGCTGTCTATCTGTGGTCTACTCCTTTGCTCAACATGACATCTTAAATTCTGTTCTCGCATCCATGACTAGTTAAGAATCATCTGCAATAAAGAAGCCTCGATCACAATATTTTATTTCAGATCTGAATTATATAGAAGACGGTACTGGAGGAGTGGAGGTCTAGATGTCACTATTGCGTTCTTGCAAAGATGAACTCGGATTGTGCGCGCTCCCACCGCTGTTGCATGCTCCGGGCGAACTACTGCGACCTTAGACGCCGGCGACAGTTGGCTTGTACCCAGTGGTGCGCCGGTCGCTGGCGCTACCCAATGGAGTGAGGTAGAACTACATCATGCCGTTTTCGCGTTGCAGGACGCCGAGTACCGCGCGTTCCGGTTTTGCTCCAGCACGCACTGCTATTTCTGTCGCCGCTTGACACGGCCGTCCATAAAGCAGTGTCTTGAACTCGCGGAGAAGTCGCCGTTCTCTGCCACCGCACCAGATTGAAGAGGGAACTCGCGGGGCAGGGACAGACGGCCTACGGAAAAAAAAGGCGCGGGTGGTGGTTATCAGGACGGGCTGGGCGGGCTAGCAAGAGAGGATGCAACGGAGGAGATCCTCTGGTAAGCGGCTGACTCTCGGTCGGTGCTATCCGCCGCCACCAAGAAACCTAGAGGAAGGGAAGGGATGAGGCAAGAGAAGAACTCACCGAAAAAAGACGACCAGCCTGCCTCAGTGGCCGGAGGAGTGAGCGAGCGTTGGCGGCGTCCGTCGTCTGGGCTTCACTCACCTTCTTCCGCGACAACACCACACGCGAGGGCAGTTGGGCGAGAGGATGTCCACTGGGTTTTCACTTTCCACTTTCCAGCGTTCGGGATTTTCTTTGGCGAAAAGTGAGGCACGTGGGTGCAGCCGAACTTGTGAAGGTAGGTTTGGCTGGAGGCACCGCGCTAGGAGCAATGGAAAAAAGGTACACGTCTCAGCTGGACTGGGGCCTGGGAGTGATGGGCTCGTACACGGCTTCTTCCCGTACCTTTTGTTTTCTCGTGCTAGCTCGTACGTTCTTTCCTCGTGCTCCCGGAACGTACAAGTTACATGTGAATTTTTACATAAACTTGCTGAATGCTTGTGCTTTGCTACGATGTATTAATTTTTTCCTCCGCCACACATAAAATGCATTTATGGGTGTCTCAAATCGGTTGGCATGCGTTACATTTCCAAAGACTAATGATCATCAAGAAAGCAACTAAAATATGGTCTAGCTACGTCAATATGAAATGAGCACTGAGGGAACTTGTACTTTCCGGGAGCACGCCTCTACCACCTTAAGAACACCTAGGATATTCTTCCGATCTTGTAGCCCTATTGCAGTCGACACTCAACGTTCATTTATGTACTAAGCATTTAATACAAATCTGTTCAAATGAAAAAATTGTACTTGATGAGAAGGTAAAATATGGAGGTATGCAGATATAGCACAAACTAAAGACGCGCGATCATGTATAGATCAAATGTGAGAGAAAGAACATTACCAAGAGCATCTGTACTTAATTCAAGGTTAAACTTATAGTTGTTATGACCTAGCATATTTTAGCCAATTTAGTAATCCATGCAAAAACACCAGCAGCCTAGCAGGTGTGATTAATTTTCAAAGCAAATGGAGGCAGTTTTATATGCACTATGTGCTAAACGTGCATTTTACTTTTACTCACTAGATTGAAAACTGAGTCCTAACTGCTACATTCAGTTTTCACACACTTACAATAAAGATCCAACTAGGTATCTTGTTAGCATCCAGGAACAACAACAACCAAGCAAGTAAATCGTACATTCTTTTACTTTACAAACAACGATGATACAAAGTACTACACTATAAGCATCTGAGGTGACTATGTATAACAGGAACAAGGTCAGCATGCATCAATGCTGCAACACTAGCACAAGATCCTGGGACATTTTTGGCTATATGTGGTCTACTCCTTTGCTCAGCCTGACATCTTAAATTCTGTTCTCACATCCATGACTTTTTTTTTTAGAAATGGGAGCCTCTGCCCCGGCCTCTGCATCAAAATGATGCACACAGCCGGACTTTATTAAAAGATGAAAAAATATCCAGATTCAAACCAGTTACAGTTTACGGATCACTCAAGGTGGCCACAAAGATCAGCCACTCAAAATTAAGCAAAATTATATTATGCATCTATCCGTCTTGCGTTAAGCCACCCACCCCGGCTGTAGATAGCCCGCACGACCGCCAGCAGCCGTGTACAGCCTGAATCCATAAGTCCTCGCCTTGTTTACAACCATTCCAATTTCTTTTTAACAAATTAACTTTGGTTAAAACCATTTTTTTATTAAGAAACCATAAGAAGATCTTGATTTTTAAAGGAACCTTTAATTCCACAAGTATTTTCGCAAAAATCTTGTAGAGCCATGTAACAAGTCTGCATAGTAGGATTTCACAGAAAAAAGATCCATCCAATGTTAATTTCCAACGGAACGTATCCGTCTCGTTATTGAGAGAGACTTATGGATCGCATCCATGACTAGCTGAGAATCATCTGCCATAAAGAAGCCTCGATCATATAATATGTTATTTCAGATCTGAATTATATAGAAGACGGTACTGGAGGAGTGGAGGTCTAGATGTCACTATTGCGTTCTTGCAAAGATGAACTCGGACTGTTCGCACTCCCGCCGCTGTTGGATGCTCCGGGCGAACTACTGCGACCTTAGACGCCGGCGACGGTTGGCTTGTATCCAGTGGTGCGCCGGTCGCTGGCGCTACCCAATGGAGTGAGGTAGAACTACGACATGCCGTTTTCGCGTGGCAGGCCGCCGAATACCGCGCGTTCCGGTTTTGGTCCAGCACGCACTGATATTTCTGTTGCCGCTTGACACGGCCGTCCATAAAGCAGTGTCTTGAACTCGCGGAGAAGTCGTCGTTCTCTACCGCCGCACCAGATTGAATAAGGAACTCACGGGGCTGGGACAGACGGCCAACGGAAAAAAGGCGCGGGTGGTGGTTCTCAGGACGGGCTGGGCGGGCTAGTGCGAGAGGACGCGACGGAGGAGTTCCTCTGGTAAGCGGCTGACTCTCGGTCGGTGCTGTCCGCCGCCACCAAGAAACCTAGGGAAAGGAAGGGATGAGGCAGGAAAAGAACTCACCGAAATGAAGACGACCAGCCTGCCTCAGTGGCCGGTGGAGTGAGCGAGCGTCGGCGACGTCCGTCGTCTGGGCTTCACTCAGCTTCTTCCGCGACAACACCACACGCGAGGGCAGTTGGGCGAGGGATGTCCACTGAGTTTCCACTTTCCACTTTCCAGCGTTCGGGATTTTCTTTGGCGAAAAGTGAGGCACGTGGGTGGAGCCGAACTTGTGAAAGTTAGGTTTAGCTGGAGGCACCGCGCTAGGAGCAATGGAAAAGAGGTACACGTCTCAGCTGGACTGGGGCCTGGGAGCGATGGGCTCGTACACGGCTTCTTCTCGTACCTTTTTGTTTTCTCGTGCTAGCTCGTACGTTCTTTTCTCGTGCTCCCGGAACGTACAAGTTACATGTGAATTTTTACATAAACTTGCTGAATGCTCGTGCTTTGCTACGATGTATTAATTTTTTTCTCCGCCACACATAAATGCATTTATGTGTGTCTCAAATCTGTTGGCATGCGTTACATTTCCAAAGACTAATGATCATCAAGAAAGCAACTAAAATATGGTCTAGCTACGTCAACACGAAATGAGCACTGAGGGAACTTGTACTTTCCGGGTGCACGCCTCTACCACCTTAAGAACACCTGGGATATTCTTCCGATCTAGTAGCCCTATTGCAGTCGACACTCAACGTTCATTTATGTACTAAGCATTTAATACAAATCTGTTCAAATGAAAAAATCGTACTTGATGAGCAGGTAAAATGTGGAGGTATGCAGATATAGCACAAACTAAAGACGCGCGATCATGTATAGATCAAATGTGAGAAAGAACATTACGAAGAGCATATGTCCTTAATTCAAGGTTAAACTTATAGTTGTTATGATCTAGCATATTTTAGCCAATTTAGTAATCCATGCAAAAACACTAGCAGCCTAGCAGGTGTGATTAATTTCAAAGAAAATGGAGGCAGTTTTATATGCAGTATGTGCTAAACGTGCATTTTACTTTTACCCACTAGATTGAAAACTGAGTCCTTACTGCTACATTCAGTTTTCACACACTTACAATAAAGATCCAACTAGGTATCTTGTTAGCATCCAGGAACAGCAACAACCAAGCAAGTAAATCGTACATTCTTTTCATTTACAAACAACGATGATACAAAGTACTACACTATAAGCATCTGAGGTGACTATGTATAACAGGAACAAGGTCAGCATGCATCAATGCTGCAACACTAGCACTAGATCTTGGGATATTGCTGGCTATCTGTGGTCTACTCCTTTGCTCAACATGACATCTTAAATTCTGTTCTCGCATCCATGACTAGTTAAGAATCATCTGCAATAAAGAAGCCTCGATCGTACAATATTTTATTTCAGATCTGAATTATAGAAGACGGTACTGGAGGAGTGGAGGTCTAGATGTCACTATTGCGTTCTTGCAAAGATGAACTCGGATTGTGCGCGCTCCCACCGCTGTTGCATGCTCCGGGCGAACTACTGCGACCTTAGACGCGGCGACGGTTGGCTTGTACCCAGTGGTGCGCCGGTCGCTGGCGCTACCCAATGGAGTGAGGTAAAACTACATCATGCCGTTTTCGCGAGGCAGGCCGCCGAATACCGCGCGTTCCGGTTTTGCTCCAGCATGCACTGATATTTCTGTCGCCGCTTGACACGGCCGTCCATAAAGCAGTGTCTTGAACTCGCGGAGAAGTCGCCATTCTCTGCCGCCGCAACAGATTGAAGAGGGAACTCGCGGGGCTGGGACAGACGGCCAACGAAAAAAAAGGCGCGGGTGGTGGTTCTCAGGACGGGCTGGGCGGGCTAGCGAGAGAGGACGCGACGGAGGAGATCCTCTGGTAAGCGGCTGACTCTCGGTCGGTGCTGTCCGCCGCCACCAAGAAACCTAGGGGAAGGGAAGGGATGAGCGAGAAGAACTCACCGAAATAAAGACGACCAGCCTGCCTAAGTGGCCGGAGGAGTGGGCGAGCGTCGGCGGCGTCCGTCGTCTGGGTTTCACTCACCTTCTTCCGCGACAACACCACACGCGAGGGCAGTTGGGCGAGAGGATGTCCACTGGGTTTCCACTTTCCACTTGCCAGCGTTCGGGATTTTCTTTGGCGAAAAGTGCGGCACGTGGGTGGAGCCAAACTTGTCAAAGGTAGGTTTGGCTGGAGGCACCGCGCTAGGAGCAATGGAAAAGAGGTACACGTCTCAGCTGGACTGGGGCCTGGGAGCGATGGGCTATACACGGCTTCTTCCCGTACCTTTTGTTTTCTCGTGCTAGCTCGTACGTTCTTTTCTTGTGCTCCCGGAACGTACAAGTTCCATGTGAATTTTTACATAAACTTGCTGAATGCTCGTGCTTTGCTACGGTGTATTCATTTTTTCCTACGCCACACATAAAATGAATTTATGTGTGTCTCAAATCTGATGGCATACGTTACATTTCCAAAGACTAATGGTCATCAAGAAAGCAACTAAAATATGGTCTAGCTATGTCAACATGAAATGAGCACTGAGGGAATTTGTACGTTCCGGGAGCACGCCTCTACCACCTTAAGAACCTAGGATATTCTTCCGATCTAGTAGCCATATTGCAGTCGACACTCAATGTTCATTTGTGTACTAAGCATTCAATACGAATCTGTTCTAATGAAAAAAAAAATGTACTTGATGAGCAGGTAAAATGTGGAGGTATGCAGATATAGCACAAACTAAAGACGCGCGATCATGTATAGATCAAATATGAGAACAAAGAACATTAGAGCATCTGTCCTTAATTTAGGGTTAAACTTATAGTTGTTATGATCTAGCATATTTTAGCCAATTTAGTAATCCATGCAAAAAAAACAGCATCCTAGCAGGTGTGATTAATTTTCAAAGAAAATGGAGGCAGTTTTATATGTCGTATGTGCTGAACGTGCATTTTACTTTTACCCACTAGATTGAAAACTGAGTCCTAACTGCTACATTCAGTTTTCACACACTTATAACAAAGATCCAACTAGGTATCTTGTTAGCATCCAGGAACAGCAACAACCAAGCAAGTAAATCGTATATTCTTTTCGTTTACAAACAACGATGATATAAAGTACACTATAAGCATCTGATGTGACTATGTATAACAGGAACAAGGTCAGCATGCATCAATGCTGCAACACTAGCACTAGATCCTGGGACATTGCTGGCTATCTGTGGTCTACTCCTTTACTCAGCATGACATCTTAAATTTTGTTCTCATCCATGACTAGCTGAGAATCATCTGCCATAAAGAAGCTTAGATCATACAATATGTTATTTCAGATCTGAATTATATAGAAGACGGTACTGGAGGAGTGGAGGTCTAGATGTCACTATTGCGTTCTTGCAAAGATGAACTCGGACTGTGCGCGCTCCCGCCGCTGTTGCATGCTCTGGGCCTTGAAGAAAAATTTAATCCTGCATAAATTTGGACAATCATCCACGTAGTTAGTCCGTGTGCGGGACAATTCTTAACCATATTTTCACTTTCCCAAGCTTGAGCAACATTTTCATTATAATTTTTTTTCTAAAGTTCATAATGTTACTCCTTAGTTTTATAATTTTCGTAGGTCGATAATACTTCCCAATAAAATTATCTTTGCATTGAGTCCAAGAATCAAGGCTAATTTTAGGCAAAAACAATAACCTTCCTTTAGCTCTTCCTCTTAATGAGAAAGGGTACAATCTTAATTTCGAAATATCACCATATACCTATTTATATTTTTTCATCTAACATAACTCAACAAAGTTATTTAAATAAAGTTAACATCTTCTCCAATACAAGAAAATTGATCTTTCATGACAAGATTCAACAATGCAGGTTTAATTTCACAAGAATCTGTTGTGGCAGCAGGTGGAGCAATTGGTGTGAATATGAAATCATTATTGTTGGTACTAGTAAAATTACAAAGCTTGGTGGTATCATTGGTAGCCATGCTTGCAAGATAAAACAAAATAAACTAACAACACAAATATAAGACTAGAAACAAGAGAACTAATTATTTTGGGTTTTTGACAAATAGAAAATAAGACTAAAAAAAGTAAACTAAACAAGAACAAAAAAAAGTGAAAGTGTGAGACTCCCCTTGCCGCAAGCTTGAAGTCTCCGGCAACAGATCTAGAAATTCTTGATGCTCCCAGACGTGATCACACGTTCGTTGGGTTACCCCAAGAGGAAGGTATGATGTAGTCTAGCGGAAAGTTTCCCCAGTTGTGGAACCAGGGTTTTTCAACCAGTAGGACTTCGAAGACTTGGAGAAGGTTTCTTGCGGCCCGCGTCAACAAGCGTGGAACCTGCACACACAACACAAGAACTCTCTCTTGTCCCCAACTTTCCGAGAAGGTTGTCAGTCTTGCTAAAAAGTAGAGAATTAAATGTATAGAGTAATGACAATTAATAAAAGTGAAAACTGTACAACATGGAAACAATGATCAAAGTGCTTGAAATAAGATTGCAATAATGAGGAAAATAGGACCGGGGACCATAGTTTCACTAGTGGTGTCTCTCCAAAAAAAACTAACATGGTTGGTGAACAAATTACAGCTAGACAATTGAAAAATTATGAAAGTATAACTATACTATCATGACGAGATATAGTTCACGGGTTCTAACATTGTAGGCATTACGCCAAGGCATATGGACCGATATATAGCATGCATCCATATCTAAAAGTCCACATCGAGAAATCTATCAAGCAAATCTATATGGTATTAAGTTGCCGCAATGAAGTGATTGCTTTATGTGCAATAGACAATTCCATTAAATAAATTATGCAATGTAAGAAGTGGTTCTCGTCCGTAGACAAGGCACCGCTTTTTTCACCCTAGTGGCAACAACACATCCCTCATCCGTCACGTTTTTGTCACTCGAGCATAGATGTAAGGGATGCATGAACCCATTATCTAGCATATAAACCCTCTCTTGGAGGTGAAAACAACCACGTGGTTGAGGTAATCATAAACACCGGAGAGCATTGCAAGACAATATTAAAACTATCTAAAAATATAAGTGAATCATCTTAGATTGACATGAACAAAATAATCATAATCTTATGTTTCATTGGATCCCATCAAACAACATGCACAATTACATAACGGTGGTCTCGACCATGTGAGGCAGCTCATGGGACTCTAAACATGGAGGCATAACGGAGAGAACTACCAACTAGCTACTGCTATGGACCAATAGTCCCGATATGAACTACTCATGCATCATCGTGGATGCAATAATGGTGATAAAGAGGCCTCCCGTGGCGATTCCCCCCTCTGTCAGGGTGCCGGAACAGAGCTGCAGAAGCCCTAGATTAGACTTTCGAGGTGACAGCGCCTCTCTTTATGTTCCATAGAAAAAACTCTTTCCGCGATAAAATAAGGGTTGAGGGCACCTTATAGGCGAAGAGGCGACAAGAGGCGGTGGCCAGGGTGCCTAGAGGCCCACCAGGCACGGCATAGGGTGGGGTCGCGCCTGGCACCCCCTGGAGGCCCACTGGCTCCCCTCCGACTCTTTTTGGATCTCGTCTTTATTCCGTGTTAAAAAGGACTCCATGGATTTTTATCTCTTTCCGAGATTAGTTCTTTAAGAAATTTTCTGAAATAGAAAAAACAAAAACTAGCCTGGGGTCATCTCATTAATAAGTTAGTGCATGAAAACATCCGAAAAACGAAGAAAAACATGTAGAAAACATAAAGGCATTCGATAGAAAATAAGCATGGAGCATATAAAATTATAGATATGTTTGCAACGTATCACATTGCAAGACAAGATTTATATACTCTAAAGATATAAGTGAAACACTCAAAAAGACATGAACAATCTTAATTCATGGTTCATCGGATCCCAACAAACACAACATGTAGCAATTACATAACGATGATGGTGATCATGTTAGGCAGCTCACAAGATCTAAACATGGTGGAACGAGGAGAGAACACCATCTAGATGCTGCTATGGACCCGTAGTCTCGGGATAAACTACTCACGGATCTGTCCGGAGGCCATCATGGCGACGCAGAGGCCTCCAGTGAGGACCCCCATCTCCAGCACGGTGCCGAAGCAGGACTCTAGAAGCCCTAGATTGGACTTTCGAGATGACGGTGCCTCCGTATGTGCTTCACGGAAAATTTCTCTGTCCCCAACGTTTTTAGGGTTAAAGGAAACTTATAGGCAAAAAGGCAACGTAAAGAGGTGGCCAGGGTAACGAGGGGCCCACCAAGCGCGGCCTAGGGGGAACCACGCCTGGTACCCCCGTGGTGCCCCCCTGGCTCCACACGGATCTACTTAGGACTCTGTCTTCGTTCCAGGTAAAATGACGTCCGTGGATTTTCATGACTTTTGGCGAATATTTTCTTCAAAACTTTTCTAAAACATAAAAAATAACTGGAAAATGTCTCCGGGCATCTTGTTAATAGGTTAGTCCATGAAATCATGTGGAAAACGAAATAAAAATTATAGTTGTAAGAACATAAAGAAAACAAGTATGGAGCATAAATTTTTTTAGATATGTTTGGGACGTATTACGGGCTCATCGTGAAAACCGAATCAATGCGAAGAAAAAATATTTCCTTAGCTCCTCATGGTTCAATACGCTTATTCCAAAATAGGTGCAACATTCATGTGCTTACAGGCATCAATGTGCATGCGAAATTTCAACATCATGTCATTCAACTTAATGCAATGCTTCATCTTATAATTAATTTAAGCGTGTGAATACCCACTAAAATAGGGAGTATTAATATGACGACAGAATACTAACTCATCCTGACATTTGGAGTTGATGCTCATAAGAATGCTATCAATAACTAAACAAACCTAGAACTTGCTTCATGTATAAATTATGGCATATTTTTTTAGTGTGTGCCACTATGTTTTACACAGTGTGATTAAGTGAACCAACTAAACCTAGTCCATATCCGTACTTAAGAAACACCTTTTACTACACTTTTAGCGCTTCCAAAATTAGCCATTAAAACTAATCCAAAAATACGAAAGTATTTTACACTCCCTCCGTTTCAGAATAGATGACTTCCATTTGTTTAAATATGCATATATATACACTAAAACATGTTTATATACATACATATTTGGACAAATAAAAGTGGGAAGCCAAAAATGCTTCGTCCTCGTTCCCCTCATTGCTCCCGCGAGCGGCGGGCGGGAACCCTAGTTCCCGTCGCCCCAGCTCCCTTCCGCGCCACCTTCTCCTTGTCGCCGCCGCCAGGTGGTGCCGCCGGCCGAAGGCCGGGCGTTGGCGGCGGCGAGGCCCTTCCGTCTCCCTCGCGTGCAGTTCCTGGCGCGGGTCAGCTGAGCGCAGGCCTGGGCTCCGCGTTGGCCGGGGGCGCGGCGGCATGGACGGTCCGGCAGCTGCGTTGCTACTCGGTGGTGGTGGGGAGAGTCTATGGAGGTGCTGGCGCTTCCGGTGGCGGCGGCGGTTGCTGAGGCGACGAAGGATGCGGCTTTTAGGGCCGGAGGTCTCGGCCATGGATGGATGCAGAAGGCATACGGTGGGACGGCGTCTTTTCTGGCGAGACACCTCCAAGGAACCTGCACGGAGAAGCTAGGGCCGGCTTTGCTCCAGGACAGTGCCCGATAGAACTGGCCTGAGGCGGCGGGGCTCTCGGCCTAGATCTAGGCCCGTTGGGCCCGATTTGGATTGGGTGGGCCATGCTGCCTGTGTGGTTTCAGTGGCTCCCGGCGCGTCCGTGAGCCCTTCCCCCGACCTTGGAGTGGATGGGGTGGTGGATCTGGGCCCGAGGGCCTAGATCCGGTGACTGCATTGCGTTCCCGTTTACTCTGGTCTGCGGGTGCGACTGGCGGGTGCGTCCAGCTAGTTGTGCCCCACTGTCCTAGGGCTGGCTAACTCGTTCCTTCTCCTGTCCGTTCCGGTGGAACTGTCATCATGACTTTGGCTTTGTCGTGAGGGGTGAGATCTTGGATGCCGGGGCGACGGCCTTGGAAGGTGGACTACACGTTCGACTCTGCGGCGTGGAACATGGTAGTGGTGATGGTCGTCTTCTCGGACCATGAGGGTGGCGTGGAGTTGGCGGAGGGAGATTCTGGTGCTAGCAACGCTTCGGCATTAGTGGCTCTCAGATCACGTTGGGGTGGCCTGCTCAGGACTGTGGGCGGTTCGCGGTGTTGAGTATGGTAGAAGGTTTTTTCGAGCGAAACCTCCATGCTTTGGCGCCAACTACGCCTGCGGGTGTCGTAACCCTCTTGGGGGCGCCGTTGTGGGTACTTTCTCCGTCTTAGGGCTCCGGGTGAAAACTCCTGACCGCTCGGCCTCGGCCGCGACGACGATTGCGTCGTCACCCTCTTGGGGGTGTTGTCGTGGAGTCTCAGTACTGTCGATCTCGCGTCGGGTTCTCGGTGGCAAGTCGGGTTTCCTTTGTGTTCTGTTGTTTATCTTTGATCTGCTATGTAAGAGGGTTTTCTCGTCACCTTGTATCGGTTCGTCCGTTGGGCTTTATTTATAAAGCGGGGCTAAAGCCTGTTTCGAGAGACAAATGAAAGTCATCTATTTCTGAACACAATATTACTTTATAATTATCACTTTTGTTCACCCCCTAAGTTCCTGAGAACTAGTATGTGTAGTTGGAAACATCAAGGCATCTCTTAGAAAATTTACAGTTCGTTATACGAGGTAGACACAAACATATAACCTTTTGGTTTTTTTTTAAGTGAGTGATCGATATTCAAAGAAAGAACACAGCTGCTACAACACTTTGCACGCGGAGTCCGAACTAGTTGGTGAAATGCAGTGTCAGTCTCGTGGCACGGCATAGAAGTTAACACGGTCAACAACACGCTCTTAGTTTTTATCCTTGGTCTCACCAATATCTTCTATTCACGTCGAACCTTATTATGGAATGCCGATCCGCCAGATTATTCATGATGTATGGCCGGTATATGTGTTACCCCAACCGGATTTATACGGAACGGAGCAGGCATCCGTCCGGTCGACTCCAACTCGAGACGCCTCTCGAACGATGCTCTCCTCTCTTCCTCTGCTACAGTTTCGTTGAGAGTCAACCGCCACCGTCGCTCGTTTCCGGCCATCCCCGCCGCTAGCCCTGGTTGGTGTGGTGATGAGCTAGAGGGCCTGCTCGCTTTGTACAGAGGTAGTTTTAGCTTAGGTTTAGCCAGAGTGCTTGTCGTTGCCGTCATGGCTTCCTCCCTCCTCTCCGGCTGGTCCCTCGTGGCTCGCAGCGACGCGAGGACTCGATCTCCTCTCTTGTGCAGGCCGTATCCGTGGTGGATTTCGTCTGCAGTGAAGAGAATCAAGGCCGCTTCAATAAAATCATCGTTTGCCTTATCTGATGTTCGGATGATCCGAAGAAGGAGAGTCTCCATCTTCCTCTGCTTCATCGTGGAGACGAGGGGAGGAGGGCTGGTCACGATGCTTCTTCGAGATTGACTGGATGGTTCTTGCTGCGTCCTGGAGCAAATCAAGCGGGGGTGAGGTTCACCGTCGCCAATCAAGGCCAAGAAGGTGGCCTTTCTTCTTCCTCCTTGTTGGAGGCCTTCTGCATCCGTCGTCGGAGCTCGACTGCGCGCTGCCGCCAAGTGGTTCGTCCCCGGTGGCTGTGTGTTTGTCGCGCCACGGATGCCACGCCGGAAGAGAGAGATCGAGTGAAGCAAGGTGCTCTGATTTCGGCGAGTTAATCGCCTGGAGACCGCGGCGTTCTGTGACGGAGGCACCCGAGGACCTGATCGCTTTTCTTGTTTTTTCCTTAGGGTGTTCTATATAATTTTGCAGGCCCTTTCTTCGAATATAAGGTCTTCTTGTGCAGTAGACGAAAAGGGCTTGTATGCAAATTGTGCCACGTGGTTCTTTAATATGCAGCAATCTTTGTACAAAAAGAAAAAAACCCGGATTTATTCTTCTAAGTTGTAAGCTCGGTAGAAGACCCGCCTCCTCAGGCATCTTTCGCATGAGCTATTTGCAGCCGTAGGATTTCGATCTTGAATGATATGGACCATCCGATTTGCCTGGTTGTTGAGATTTTTGTTACTTCCTCTACGTCCTTTTACGGGTGAGATTGGTTTCCATCCTACTGCTAGGCCCACGGTTCACAATGGGTAAGGGAGACAGATAGGTGAAAAAGAAAAAACGACTGCCCTTGCCCGCCTCCACTCCTCATCTCTCGGGCGCCGCCACCCGTGCTGCCACCTACTATGGGGCGGGGGGTGCCTCCCCGCGCGCCCACATCCGACCCTCGCCGATCACTTCATCCTGCCCGGCGCCAAGGATTTCTGGAACAAGGACGATGGCCCGCTCCGTCGCGTGCGGCGGCCGCCGTTTCCCCATCTGCATCTGGCTGGAGCCTACCGACCGATGCCCCGATGGTCGATTAGGAGAGAATCCACCCGGAGGATAGGGGAATAGAATCAGGCGGGCTCCGGGGAGAAGCCACCCGGCGGCTCCTCTCCATGTTCTACCATGCATGATTTTGCTGCCCTTATTTCCCCAGCTGCAGCACATCCATGGTACAAATCGTGAGTACATGATCCATATTTATTCGGCGACGACGACCTGCAGCCTGCAGGTACATCTCTTTATTTCACATAATGGATCTTTCTTTTCCACGCCTTTTATGTCGTCTGATGGTTGCTGCAACCAATATGAGGCTCCATGGATTTCTTTAATTGATAGATAGTGCTCGATGTCATAAACCTCTTTCGTAATGACTATGTACCTTTGTTGTTGTCGTTAGGCCTTAAGCGTGGATTATATTGGATTGATTGCTTCATGCATTGGATCATCTGCCTAAAAATTGTTATTTTTGCTCTATTTTTTGTTTGCAGGTTGTGTTGTGTAGCTCCTAGACATCGGTTATTTTCGTCGGATTTTCGGTGATGTCGTCGCGTATGCTGCAGCCTACAGTAGAGCAGTCTCCTCATGTTTTTGTCTCTGATCATCGAGGTGCTGCAGGTGGTCCTATTGTTCCTTTGTGAAAACTGCCCCTCCCACTCCCCCCCCCCCTCCCGACCTACTCTTTTGTTCTATATTGACAGTTTGCCAACCGATATCTCTTGCGTTTACTGAAAAGAAGTATGGATAACCTTGATGCAATGAACTAAGTTCATCGGGCTGGACAGGTGGTCCTTTTCTTCTTTTCTTGTGTTGATTTGTCAGTTTTCTTTGCGCGAAATTGCCGGTGCCTCATAATCATGTTTTGCAGCTTGCCGACGCATTCATGTATCCATCAGCTTTTGCTAGAGCAGTCACTGCGCGGCTTCCAGTACCACTGCTAAGCGTGCATTTCCTCTTCGCATGCTATTCTTCTCTACCCACAAATTCTTTGAGTGTCTATTTTTTCGAGCCAACGGTGGGATTTTCCATGAATTAGAAGAAGACTCGCCAATTCCAGTGAGTAGACATCAGCACAGCCGGCTCAATGTTAGCGCACTGACACATGATCTGTCGGCCCCACCGTCAAATGCAGAACGACATGGACCGGCAGAGAAGACTGTAAGAGGTGAAAAATATGAGGAGAGGTAAATGTGATGCTGCGGCACCAAGGCGACACCGGGGGCACGGTAGCAGCATCATGACGACACCATCCGCCACCCTGTAAGTAAAGAATAAACTAAATAGTAATATCATTTTTTTTAATAAATTGGAGAACTTCACAACTATATATATTATGGAAGATTAATTAACTGAAGTTGACAGCTAACGTACGCATCCAAATAACCTTTTTGTCATGGGGTTAGCTTGTGGTTCTCCAATTTCTTCTAAGAAAACCAATTTACTAACGCTGGTGTGACTAAAAAACATACCCTAATTTTCCCATCACAATCATGCTCTCCATTCCTCAAACTTGATGCAATACTAAATCTCTATTTGTATTTTCAATTCATGGGATAAATGTTTTCTCTAGCCTGTGTTATCATCATTTGAGATAAACCAGTTGTGGATCCATATTTAGGAAAAAATATCATGTGTCATATGGTATACTAATAATAGTTGGAAGCATGAACATCTACTCCTATATGTGGCATAATAGATTTTGATATGGCAAATGCCGAACACCACTTCTGATTACGGGAACTGCAGAACCTACTGTTATCAGGGACACTTGTCTCTATAAATTCAAAAAAGTCAGACGATCCGTGTATAACGATGATTCCATGTGTGGCGTGAATCGCAAGAGACGATAAATCAAACAAGTACTTCTCGTGTTTTCTTCGGTCACTGAATGCACCATTTCTTTATCCACTAATAGGATTTGCACCTAGACTACAGCAATGTTCCTTGTGGCAATATTCGCTGCTACAGGTTCTTTAAATTTATCCAACATGGTTTGTAGGAGAATTATTGGGAAAGTTGATCACAATTCTGTTTAGGCAAGATAATACCAACATAAGGGATTTGCTATTATTTTTTATGTATTAGTAATGCACCACTCTTGGTAAAATCTGAAGGCGGTAGCAAAGTTACTTAATTGCACTGACTTGTTTAACTACGTCTGTTTGAACAAGCTGAAGTTTGCAACTTGTTATGGTACATGTTTGGCCATCAACAATTTTCATCCTGTTTCTAGGAAATAGATTCTAAATCTTCATTTGACAGTCGGGACCAGTCAGTTATTATTAGCTCAGGATATGCATGATAGAAACTGGTTGCTGCCCTTCCAACTAATTAGACTTCCTTGCATTTTGCTGGTTATTGTAAGTAAGACCATAACCTCCAGTTAGATTATGTGATTACAATATCTAAGATTAAAAAAATGTAGCTTCTCCATCAGTTATGAGATTGCAGTGACCATTGTTCACTCGAAGGATAGGAATATTGGTATAATTAATTTAGTATTAACTATTTAACCTAATGATACAAGCAAGATTTTATTTTATCATTTTATTTTGTGTATTTTAATGGATAAAACTTGCCTATGCCAAAGAGGCATTTTTGTACCTGTACATAATTGGAGAATTATTCAGTGTTGGAACAGGTAGATGTTATCTCCTTACTCTGTGCTATAAGCTAGATTAGCTGCAAGGGTTTTGAGGCCGTCTACCGATGTTCCTCTTGCTGGTGGGAACGTGAAGCACACTAAGTCTTTGTGTCACAGAGCAAAACGTGTATAAGTTTAACGGATAGTATGTTATACAGGAACGGCGTGTAGGCGGCGCGGCGAAGCGCGCATACCGGTCTAGTACAACTACAACCATGCTCTATCTGGCGCCATGTTAGCAAAACACATTACCATGCTGGACGCCTTGTAAATACATTATCCTGGACGGCACGCTCGAGCCATATGTGCATTCCGTGCACGCTTCAGCTTGAGATCAACGATACCAATGAACTGAAATGGAGCGGGGGGGGGGGGGGGGGGCTTTTGTCCCCTGACAATCTAAAAGAAAAACGATACAAATGAACTGGAATAAATCACGTACTCACTCTGTTCCTAAATTTAATATGTTTTTAGCATTTTTTCACATTCACACATGTCTACATGTATTTAGACAGCTTTTAGTGTATATGTTCACTTATATTAGTTTGCAGCTAGACAATATAAGCAATAAGTTAGAACATCTTATATTTAGAAACGGGGGAGTACATAGACTAACATGGCCATGCGAGTCTTCCCCCTTCCTTTTCATAGTTCGGCCTTGCTCCTATTCTGCATGATTCTGTCACTGGCATCCTCGTCAAGATTTGTTTTCTGAAAATGGGATCCTGGTCCAGCTCTTTAGTCGCCTTAGGCCTGCTGCCCCTGCGGCCCATCTCAGCCTGCTGCCCGGTGCGTATGCTTGGACCAAGCGGCGCCATGCGCCTGCATGCCTTTCGGCCTGGAGAAGATGTTGGGCCGGCCTTTTGGCATTCGGAATTATTCTCGTTTTTTTTCCTTTTTCTGTTTTTTTCCTGTGTTCCTCTTCTATTTTTTTCTGTGTTTCTTTTCTGTTTCTTTTATCATTTTTCGAAATTATTCAGCTTTTGATAATATGATTTTCAGATTTTTGAAAATTTTCAGGTTTTTTATTTTGTCCAGAATTTAATTTCTCCAAACTTAAAAATTGTTCACACATGAAATTTCTAAAATTTAAAATTTATTGACATTTTGATATGTTCAAATTAAAAGCGTTCATTTTTTTTATTTTAAAATTGTTCGAATTCAAATTTAAAATTGTTCATTTTTAAAATTATTCAAATTTGAAATTGTTCATAGTTAAAAACGTTCAGGATTAAGAATGTTCACATTTTGATTTTTTTTGAAAATATTCGTATTTAATTTTTATATTAATATAATGTTCAGACTTTAAAAAACACAGCTTAGAAAAACATATAGTACTTTTTTGTTGGGCCGCAGTTTGAAGCGGCCCATGAAAGTGATCCTTCACGTGGTCGAGCCCCGAAGCACCGCTGCGGAGGAGCGGCAAATAGGAACTCACATGCCTTTCTCGTCTGCCACTGTACCACGATAACTTGCGCCCTGCTGACAGGGCCTCTGGTTCGCTTTGCCTCTGGCCACCTACCGCGGGTGTCGCTCATTTTTTCTGGTTTTGGTCTCGGTCGTAGGGGTAGGCGTGTAGAATATCTGCTCGACACACCACAAAATAAATCGTTCTCATCTATCGGCAACATCCACAAGATCAACAAAATTGCAGCCTCAAGCTTGCTATAAACACTTGTTAGAAATCTTTAACACGCATTGGTCACACAAGGAAACAATTTGTGGCACGACACCGAAATTTGTTGATTACTACGTATGCAATATATGTTTCCATGCACCTTTAGAGGTTACACACATTTGTCAATATAAGCGACATTGGCAATTTGGCATGCTAGACCTTTGGACGAAGCGAGAACAATTATCGTAGCTACATTGGGGTGGGAGGTTGGATGTCCCTGGGCTTAAATCTAGGTTTGGCGAACTTGCCTATTCTACGGGACATGACTACAAACACTCCCTTATGTAATAAATTTACATAATACAACTAAAGAAAAAAAATCCGCCAAGGTCATCAGAGAACATCTCGATCACCACATTATAGTTGGCCCGATCACGGGTGGCATGGGTGCCGAACCATTCTTCCATGAGATTGTGTCTAGCTAGCCTACCAATTTTTATGTAGTCTATTTCAGCTACTCAGCGGTGACTTTATATATTGGACATCTAGCAGCATAGACACAAATCGAACATCCGCATATCGGCTTACAACCTGTTCCTTTCCGGACGCCACCTGTTGTCCTTAAACTCTAAAAAAGAAAGCATTGCCTTTAAGATGGGAGGTCGACAACCTCCCCACCCCACTCTTTCCCCTTCCTCTTCTTAGGCCTCCTCCATATGTAGAACTTCAGTTCAAAATAACTAATAGTTGACAATGTCTCTCAAGGAGCGGCACAAATTTTTGTATGATACCTTGAAAGTTGCGGACTTGCCTCATTGAAAGCAAAGCACAACTGAATCAGTTAGTAACGTTTGTTGTGATATCTACTGGATTAGGGTAACATGTTCTTTTGATTAGGGTGGCATGTAGACATGCATTTCAAGGATCCTTGCACTAGAAGGTGACTTCCCATTTTTCCGAAACATAAAGATACCTTTTTTTACGTCAACATAAAAATACTTTGACTTCATTGAGATATGCATCTTTAGGGCATGTACAATGGTTATATTTTAGCCTTATCATATACTCCCTCCATTCCTAAATATAAGATATTGTAGCTATTGTTCATTTTGTCTAGATACATACTAATATGAGCGAACATATAACTAAGTTTCTAGATACATATAGACATGTATGAATGTGAAAAAATGCTAAAACATGTTACATTTAGGAACGAAGGGAGTAGGATAATTGCTAAGGTGGAGGAGAGAGAAACAAAGTGGCTTGTCTTATTTTAGCTAAAAGATGATCTCTTAGCACAATTTGTCACCATAAATCTATGGATATTGATAACTGAGTGCTAGCTCAGTAGTTAGAGGCTGCGAGTGCGCGCCAAGCCACCTGGGTTCGAGTCCCAGCTTCGGCTGTGTGCGCTTGAATAACCGGGTGTGTCATCTACCTAACAATGTATAAGATAAGACTGTCTTAACAGAGATAAGATTAAGATATAACGTACGTATTTTACATCATATTTTATAGGCATATCTTAATTACGTGGCAGGTATAAGATAAGACTGTCTTATCGACCATTGTACACCCTTAGTGGTCCAATATTCCCTTCCATATTGTTGTACAATATATCTGTTTAAAATCAAGTGACGACACATAAAGTGTGCAACTATATTTATCCAACTTGACTACATTACAACTATAGTTCAGCTGAAATTGGTTAATTAAAATAACAAATGTCATAAAATTTTCATGATTCCAGAATTTTCCCAATCCTTTTCGTAACATAATCCAGTAGTATAAAATTCAGCGGAACCGGCGCCACTATTTGCTAACGTGATGTATAAAGATGAGAGATAAATAGGAAGTGATTGACGTTGTTCGGGGGATATAGGTATAAATAGATGAGATTGGAAGAATAACAAACGCACATATTGTTTTGCTAGCAACGGGAAATCTGGTGGTCTTTAAATTTATTTAGCTGGAGTAGATTTTCTATCCCACGTAGCCTTATTCAGACTTTCAACAACCAAAAGTTTAGCGTGCGTTGTCGCTAATGCTATGATTTATAGTACTCCCTCTGATCCTAAAAAAGTGTCGCTACAAATAAACTAAATCATATACAACATATATATATGCTCAAATCAAGACATATGCAATTGGAATTAAAAGGATCGGAGGGAGTAGTGTTCTTATGAAAAGTAACTGTCGAAGCTGAATGCAGACTGCTATATATCCGGAGATGCAGTTCTAAAATGTCGCATAATTAATATATATGGAACCCAGAACTATCACTAAGATAGTTGAAGGATAACGAGTTCTATAATAATAAAGACATATGCAATTGGAATTAAAATGAGGAAAACTTTCCAAGTCTTTATTAACATTTATTCTACTTGTGTCGTTTACAAGATATAACGCAGAGCTATCCTTGAAAAGATAAAAGCAGAGTAGAAGTTCAGAAAAAAAGATGTAGATTTATTTTTTGTATGACCGGCCTTTAGCTCAAATCAACTTCCATATAGGAGAAAAGTTGATCATGGTAGACCCACTCGCACGCACGCGTATAACATGTACTCCTGACCAGCACTTCGACGACGTGTTAGAAATTGGGTTTGGAAAATCGGGTAGACAAATCTTGAGAAACAATGACTGCAAGAAAGACAGGTATGCTGATCTTGATGATGAGATCAATGATGCTGGGGGTTAGAGCCCCCAGGGCTGAGCCGCTTTGACCTATCGGGCGATACGTCCGGCTCCGCTTCACGCGGCCACGTCCCCGTGGTGCTAGCCGACGTCGGAGTCGGGCTGCTGCCGATGACCACGACGTCCTGTAGCAAGCGCCGACTCAGCCTCACCGGATGGTCGCCGCCGGAGTTGGGGAAGTGCGACGAGGAGACGACGAGAAAGAAGCAGATGCCCAACCACATGCACACGAGTAGCTTCATGGTAATACGGCTCTCTAGCTTGCTTGCAAGCTGCTAGGGTGGAATCTGCAGTGATGATGAGCTACAGCATACAGCTCGAGCATGCATTTATAATGCAAGCGTGTAGGTTTGTTTTTGTGTCCAAGACTAATTGTATATGAGCTACAGCATACAGCTCGAGCTGCTAGGGTGGAATCTGCGTAGATGTAGTGGAATCTCGCACTCATCTGGCCGGTCATTTGCTAGAGATTGCCTAGACACAGCTACCGATCGATATGGGCGGCGCCAGTTAGGTTAGTTGACAGTTTTGCCGCCCTTCCTCTCACTAACCATGCATATCGCTCCTATCTCAGAATCTTTCGGTTGTAGTTTGCTTCTGGGTGCTTTGGCATGATGTGATTTCCAAAAAATAAAATAAAATAATTACGATTTAGATGTTGGCTGCACGCGATCGAGTTGTTCTAGTTGGAACAGATTTGATGATGAGTAATATACAAAGTCAAACACTCAATTATGCATCATCGGAGGGAGGATATACATCGAGAGCGTAATTGTCCACTTTCCTTTCATTTCGTCCGATGTAATCCACAGTCATCAACACCCTTTAGCAAGTCATCACGCATGATTATACAATACTTAATCGACTTCTCGGCGTGTTATCGGACTCATACGGCATTTGGACGCGTTGACCGTATTGGTGCCGCTCGCATGTCAGCATCCATGAGTTTCATTTTTTTTTTAAAGTCTCAACAACTTAAACACATGCATTAATTCCACAGAAAGACAAAGGAGGGAAGAACCTAGTATATAATATATAGCCGCCGGTGGACACAGGGACTGGCTGCCGCGTCACTCCGACCCACTTAGATCACAGAAATTTCAGCCACCTTTCTATTTCATGTAATTTTCTTTTCAGGAACAGAATAAAATTAATTATTGCATGCAAGAGAAAACTTCATATGGATGCAAGGCACATTGTTCTGGTTTTTAGATTCTTTTTGATAAATAGTGTTGCTTTAGATGGTTGTCCCATCGCCCCCAAGCTTAATAAAAATAACTACTCTCCCTCCGTTTTTATTTACTTTGCCTTCTAAGTTTAGTTGAAGTCAAACTTTTCAAGTTTGAACAATAATATAGGAAAACATCAACATCTATAATACCAAATACTAATAATATATTTTACATTGTACATGTTGATTTTTTTCAGAATATTTGATCAAACTTAAGAAAGTTTGACTTTGACTAAACCAGGATGTAAAGCAATTAAAAATGGAGGGAGTATTATTCCATGCAAAAACAAATCTTCAGATGGATACAAATCACATTGTTCTACCGTTTTTAGTTTTTCTTAGAACTAGTGTTGTTCTAATTTATTTTACAAACCTAGATGATCACAAATACACCACACACATACTCTAGTCTGATGAGAACGTTGTGAGATTGAGTCGTGTTACGTCCCAAACGTACCAGCAATTTATTTTTTTATTTTTTTCATGCTATTATGATACTAATGTACCATACTTTTGCTATGTTTTTTTGTTGTATTAACCTTAACTCAGTGCATAGTGCTATTTGCTATTTTTTCTTCACATGAATCACTATTTACGGAGGGCTAAAACCCCAGAAAATTACGAAAATTCTATTTCTTCAGAAGAAGACACGGGGCACTAGAGAAACGCTAGGGGACCACCATAGCTCCCACACGCCCCTAGCTCGCGAGCCGGGGGCACAGATCCACACCGCGTCGGCATTCGAGCTCGCCATCACCACCTCTCGACGTCTATCTTCGTATCGTCCCGAAACACTTAGGGACAACGTTTTTTCGAGTTCAGTCCCTACAAAGTCTTGTTCCTCGATGTAATAATTTAAAGACCAATTCTGGCACTCCTCATGACCAGCATCCACTTCTAGAGCCGTCATCATCAACCTTGATGCCTACATGACAATGTGTGAGTAGTTTCATCTGGACTATGAGTCCATAACAGTAGCTAGATGGCACCCTCTCTCCCTTATTCTTAAATATAAAGTTGATCATGAGTTTTCCTACATGATTGAGACCCATCTGATGAAATAGTTGTTGTGTTTGTTAGTATACGATGAATTCTTACTTTATGATCAGATCTATTCATGAGTTATATCGGGATCCTTTATGTTTTTTTGTTGCATGATTTGTTCATATATGCACTCCGATTTATTTGTTGTGGATCACATCATATTATTAATATTATGTTGAGAAACTATATATGGAGGCCGAAGTGACAGAATACCGCTCCTGACTAGGGCTTGATTCATATGGGAATGAAGGGGGATCAATATACCTCAAGGCTATGGTTGGGTTCTACCTTAATTAATGTTTGGTATTTTGGGATTGCTTGCTAGGGATTTCAATCATAAAGTACATGTAATCAATACATCTTGCACGCACGTTCTGAGGCCTCTCCCACATTTCCACATATAAGACTGCATTGAGTTGTATGTAGTTATGTTACTGTACTTTGGATCCTGTTGATGGATAGATCCTCACAGGGAGTGTTGTATGATAGTAGGTTCTACCTTGAAGTGTTCTATATCCCAATGACGTAAGGGACAAGCCATTTATTGTGTTGTGGCTGCTAAGGATAAATTAGTGGTTTCTATATGACATTTGGATGATGTTTTTACTGTTTAAATTGTGTAATATTGCTTCAGGAAATACTAATTGTACGAACTTAATACTTCGATCTGCATGCAGGATAGCAATCTGAAAGTGGAGTATTAGTTATAGATGTGGTTTGGTATCGGTCTATATATCTTGGACATAATATCTATATGAATGCCATGAGTAACTATAATTATAAGCGTAAGCTAGGTATAGTTTAATCATAATTGTATGTTCATCCAAGACTGCTATATTGGTTTGAGAGATGCCTTTAGTGAACCTATGGACCTCGTTCCATCTTATATTATCATTGTTATTGTTTGCGTCCTCTTTTATCATCTACAATCTGGTCTATATGCGTATTTATCACTATTTATCACTTCCTATTAATACATTGCCCACTGCAACTAGCAGGACATGAAGTTTAAAAACCTTTCGGGAACGCTGGGGACAAAATTTTTTGTGGTTGTGTGCATGTGATGTTAACTTTTCTGGTATCTCGGTAGTTTCCTATCGATTTGAGAAACCTTGATTCTCAATCGAAGGAAATACTTGATGTTGGTTTACATCATCCCATCCACTTGACGGTACCTAATGAACTTCTCTAGAAGTAGAAAACCAGAAAATTGGTTGAAAAGTCACCATAGGTCGGTGACCACCTGCCTCTTAATAAAACAAAACCAAGAGAAACTGAATTTTCTAAGAAAGTGTGATCACTAGTAGGAAACTGCCTTTCTATGGAAGGCTTTCTGTGGCGAACCAGAGAAGCGTGCGCCATAGAAATTAAATTTTGTGGCGCACGACAAAACATGCGCCACAGAAATGACAAATTATGTGGCGCACAGGAGAAGGATGCGCCACATAAACTGTGTGGGGCCCGCCCCAATCATTGCAGGTGAACATTTCTATGGCGCACGTGATCTGGTGCGCCACAGAAATGTCGTATTCTGTGGCGCATGTGTATTGGTGCGCCATGATACGTCTCCAACGTATCTATAATTTCTGATGCTCCATGATCATATTATGCCAATTGCTACTTGTTTTCTCCCTTATTTATAGCATTTTTATACGTTTTCCGGGACTAACCTATTAACAAGATGCCAAGTGCCAGTTCCTTTTTTTTGTTGTTTTTGGTTTCAGAAATGTTGTTCTAAAACATTCTCGGAATTGGACCCCACAAAACCCGAAGTTCCTATTTTCCCCGGAAGCATCCAGAAAAAAGAAGAGGAGTCGAAGACGGGAAACAGGAGGGCCACACCATAGGGTGGCGCGGGTCCTCCTGGCCGCGCCACCTATGTGTGGGGCCCCTGGAGCTCCCCCGCCTTTGCCCTTTCGTCTATTTAATCCCCCCGTATGGAAAACCCTAAGCACCTGATCAAAAATCCCCGAAAAGTTCCGCAGCCGCCGTCACTGTCAACCCTAGATCAGGGGGTTTAGAGCTGTTTCCGGCACCCTGCGGAGAGGAGATCATCACCGGAGGCCTCTCCATCACCATGCCTGCCTCCGGAGTGATGCATGAGTAGTTCACCCTTGGACTACGGGTTCGTAGCTATAGCTAGATGGTTGTCTTCTCCTCATATGCCTCCATGTTTAGATCTCGTGAGCTGCCTATCATGATCGAGATTGATCTTTGTAATTCTATATGCTATGTTGTTGGGATCCGATGAATATTGAACTTATGCCAAGTTGATTATAGTCTTTATTTGCTTATGCTATTTGCGATCTTGCATGCTTTCCGTTGCTAGTGGTTGCTCTGGCCAAGTAGTTGCTAGTGACTCCAAGAGGGAGTATTTATGCTCGATAGTGGGTTCATGCCTCCTCACCACCTTGCTCGAGTGGCCGAAACGTGAAGGGGGGATGTGATGTTGCCATTAGGGAGAAAACAACGGTGAGAGTGCCCGCGTGCATAATCATTGCTTACATTACACACTTTGTTTAATGCAGTTATCTGTTGCTTGCAACTTAATACCTAAGGGGATTCAGATGATAACCTAAGGGTGGATTATTAGTCATAGATGTAGATGGATGCCGGTCTATGTATATTGTTGTAATGCCCGCACTAAATATCATATTAGTTCATGTCATATATCTGCACTACGTTGCAACCTCTATTTGTCAATTGCCCAGCTGTAATTTCTTCACCCAGCATGCTATCTTTTATGGAGAGACACCAGTTAACCTATGAACCCCGGTCCATCTTTCCACACTGTTAAACAAATCAAAACTATTTCCTCCTTTCTTTACTTACTGTAAGCATACATCATTTTCCACACTATACGTCTAATCTTTGTTTTCACCAAGACCGGTGAGATTGACAACCTCAATGTACCATTGGGACAAAGTATTTTGTTTGTGTTGTGTGCAGGTTCCACGTTGTTACTGACACCGGTGAAGCGCCAGCACCACCGTCAGTGGCATCAACCTTCCTGAGATCCTCTTCCTCCTACTGAATTTATAACCTTGGTTCTTAACTGGGGGAAATTCTTGCCGCTTTCTCATCACACCCTCCTCTTAGGGTTTCCAACAACTTCATCAACTCTGCAAGCATCAAGGAATTTATGGTGCCGTTGCCGAGGAGGAAGAAGTCTTCTGGCAAGGGAGTCTCTCACTCTCAACCTCTTTATTTTTTTTTTGTCTTTTTTTTATTTTTGTCTTGTTTTGCTTCTCTTTATCAAAACGCAAAAAAAAATTAGTTTACTTTATAGCATAGAAAGCAACTCGAGTATTTTCAAGTGTCCTAGTTGTTATTTTTGCTTTATCATGCTTGCTATCAATGTTTGATGTCTTTGAAACTAGATCTTTTAGGCAAGGTGGGTTCACTGATGAACAACAAAAACATTATAAGGAACATCGCTTGTCACAAAAAGGGATACACTTATGCGAGCAAATTAATAAATTGCATGACTATGCTAAAAACTTGTGCTCTACTTATAATGTTACTTGCTTTGATAAATCTTGTTGTTGTATGAGGTATAAACGCCTCCCTTTTCAATGTGAGTATAATGATAATGTTACCATATCTTCTTATGTTAAGAGAAATTATGAATTATATGATGTGGAACAAATTGAAGAATTTTTGCTTGGAAGGGTGCATTCAAAATTGCCTATTTACTAGAAAGTATTGATGATGCACCTTATAAATATGAGATTTATGCTATAATTGAATATTGCTTTGATAATTACAAGGATTGTAATTACTACATAATGGAATATAATAAATTCTCTCAACCTAAGGAAGTAACTGATGCCTTGCAGGAGCCTATGGAAGAAGAAATTGCTGAATCTGGAAACTCACTGGATGAAAAGAGGAGAGTGATGATCAAGAGGAGGAAGAATGGAACCCATGTCTACCTCCCAATGATAGTAACTCTTTAACTCATACATTATTTTAAATTTATAATTTATATACTTGTGACCTTGATACTACTATAAATGAAACTTGTGAGAATGATTGTTACTGTTATTTATGATAATCCATGCTACTTGGATAAATCTTATGATAATGCTCTTCATGATGGTCCTACGTTACTTGATGTTATAAATCATAATGCTACTGAAAATAGGATTGCTATAATGTGTCCTATGCCTTTTAATAGTGACCAATTATCTTGTTTTTCTATTGCTAAAAGTGGGGAAAAAGAGGAGCTGATTTTGAATTATGATCCCACTATTTTTTAGCTTGATATGGATTGTGTGCTTTTAGACCATGACAAACATGCTTTATGTGATAATTATGTTGTTGAGTTTTTCATGATGCTACTGGAAATTATTATGAGAGAAAAATATGGTTGTAGGAATTTTCATGTTACTAAAACCTCTCTTTTTGTTGAAAGTTTTGAAGTTGCTCTTGTTTTACTTTACGATGACTTCTAGTTTGAGCTTCTTTAATTTATTTCTCTACAAGATTCATATGCATAGGAAGTGGATTAGAATTAAATTTGTTTTATACTTGCTTCTTGATGCTCTATTTTTCTTAATTCATATTTCTTATGTGAGCATCTACTTGATTCCACCTTTTTATGCCTAGTTGAAAGGCGTTAAAGAAAAGCGCTACCGAGAGACAACCCATTTAATTTCGTTATTTTCAACCCGTTTTCCTTCAATTTCTTTTGTGTCCTTTGCACCTGGTGTTGTATATTTCCTTAGAAACTCCGCTGTATCTTTTATTTTGTGTTTTTGTTGAGCCAAGTAAAGCCTCTAGTGGAAAGTTGAGGTTATATTTTGGATTTCTATGCAGGAAACAGATTTCTGCTGTCCACTTTTAATTCCGTAAAACATCACAGAAAATTCAAAATGACCTGAGTTTTTTTGTGCTTAATCCTGAGTTTTATACGCAACTTTTCTTAGTTTACCACTTTTTTATTTGAGAAACATAAGGTTTTTTAAAAAAATCTATTTTTACCTGCTGTTCTGTTTTGACAGATTTCTGCCATTTATCGCATTTGCATCTTAATCTCTTTCTTTTGGTGTTGTTTTGAGAAAAAATAGTTTTAAAAGAATTTGTGAAAGTAGCTAATGTGTTTTTGAGTGTTATACTTGTGTTGAAACTGAACCATGTGAATTTATTATTTCTATTACACTAATGAAGATTGTGAGAAGTTTGGTGTGAAGGAAGTTTTCAAGGGTCAAGAGAAGAGGATGATATGATGTGATCAAGAAGAATGAAAAACCTAATCTTGGGGATTCCCCGGTGGTACATACCAGAAAATTCTAAGAAGACTCAAGCGTATAAGCTTGGGATGCCCAAGGCATCCCCTTCTTCATCAACAAATTATCAGGTCACTTCTAGTGAAACTATATTTTTATTCGGTCGCACCTTATGTGCTTTACTTGGAGCATCTTTTATTTTTGTTTTCAGTTTGTTTTTTTTTATTTTAGTTTGTTTTTACTTTTTCAATAATATTGGTTGGACCCCAGCATTCTTTTATTGGAGAGTGACACGCTCCGCTTTTTCATGAGAATACGTTGTATTCTTAATCTCTATCTAGTTGTTGCATTTATTTAGCTCCTGTTTTACATGCATCTCTTATCAGAGCTGTTAGTTTTAGTAGTGTTATGTGAATACTCTCATGTTTGCTTGCTATATCATAAAGTGTATTTTTTGTTAAAGCATTATTTGTATGGTGCTTGTTGGGAGAAATAAAATTGTTGCTTGAAGTAGAATTTATAACAGTACTAGTAGAAGCTTGTATAGACTGTGGCTAGAACTTTTTCATGCCATGCTAAATGTTATTTTAGTTTTAAAGCCTTGTGGTTATTGAGTAGCATGATTAGCCTCAAATAGCTGAGAGTGTTTAATATGTCTTGAAAGATTCATGAGTTGTTCTTGTCATAGTAAAGTATCAATATATGGTCTTCTCTTTCGAATGTTTTATTTGGTTGACGCTCACACCATGTTTATGACTACAAAATAGTCATGAATAGCCTCCTTGACCACTTAGTTTTTGAACTTGTGATACTGCTTATGTTTTAATTAATGATGCTTATGTCGCTATGCATGATTATGGATCTTATGCTCTCTTGATTTGTCGTTCCCAGTCTTTTGCTAGCCCCCACCTGTACTGAGTATGAGCTTTACTCGTGCATCCAAACTCCCTTAAACCAAAAAATTTCCATTGTATCCACCATACCTGCCTACATGTGGTATTTAACTTCCACTCCAACTAAATTGCTCATGTGTTACCTTTAAAACCTTCAAAATTACTCTTGCTTTATGTTCATGTTTTTGCTCATGAGGACGTAAATAGAGAATCTTTATCTCACTTGTTGATTGGATTTCATACCCTGGACTAGTGGCTTCATCCGCTTATCCAAATGATAGAAGAGCTGGCAGCGGGGTACCCAGCCCCAAATTAATATAAACAAATTATCTTCACTATTTTTGCCCCTGATTTATCAGTCAAAGCATAATTGTGTAAACAAAAGAGAAAGAGGGATGACCTTCTACACCAGTTGCGTCCTTCACCATGGGAGCCGCTCTTGTGAATCCAGTTTGCTTGTGACGTATTGTATTTTCTGTTTACCATTCTTTGACATTAGCATACATCTCCCAAAATATAGACACTTAGTGTCAAACTTTTAGTACCTCTGTTTAATAAAATAAAATCTCTAGCACATGAGTAATCCCTGATTCCCTCCGTGAAGGGCATTTCTTTTACTTTAATGTTGAGTCTCCATCTTCTAACTTTATGCACAGTTGAGAGAGCATTTTAGCCATTCTGATTTCTATGTTTATTTGTCCCATAAACATCAATAATTACTTCATAATGTGATATTATTTGTTCTTAAATTATTTGTTCTAGTCTTCCTCATGAACTTTGAAGGTGTCCTGCCATTTATGTTTTGCCCCACTCTTAAGGACTAGCAAAATATCACTTTGTCATGCTTTCTCTATACCTGAAACAAACATCTACCTTTCTCTACATTGTTATTCATGATCCTTTATTTGAGTTACTCTTCGTGATGCAAAGTAATTGCTATGCTTTATTATTAAAGTTCTATTTATCATGTTTGTGTTTGAAGTTCTATGATATCAGCGTGCATATGCTTTTACATTAGATTGATCAAGTTTATGTTAGTAGCATGTCACCTCACAAATTATTGTTTTATTGTTTACCTACTCGAGGACGAGTAGGAACTAAGCTTGGGGATGCTTGATACGTCTCTAACATATCTATAATTTCTGATGCTCCATGATCATATTATGCCAATTGCTACTTGTCTTCTCCCTTATTTATAGCATTTTTATACGTTTCCGGGACTAACCTATTAACAAGATGCCAAGTGCCAATTCCCTGTTTTCTGCTATTTTTGGTTTCAGAAAAGTAGTTTTGGAAACATTCTAGGAATTGGACCCCACAAAGCCCGAAGTTCCTATTTTCCTCGGAAGCATCCAGAACACCGAAGAGGAGTCGAAGACGGGCAACAGGGGGGCCACACCATAGGGTGGTGCGGGTCCCCCTGGCCGTGCCACCTATGTGTGTGGGGGCCCTAGAGGTCCACCGCCTTTGCACTTTCGCCTATTTAATCCCCCAGGATGGAAAACCCTAAGCACCTGATCAAAAATCCCCGAAAAGTTCCGCAGCCACCGTCACCGTCAACCCTAGATCAGGGTGTTCTGAAGCTGTTTCCGGCACCCTGCCGGAGAGGATATCATCACCGGAGGCCTCTCCATCACCATGCCTGCCTCCGGAGTGATACGTAAGTAGTTCACCCTTGGACTACGGATTCGTAGCTGTAGCTAGATGGTTGTCTTCTCCTCATATGCCTTCATGTTTAGATCTCGTGAGCTTCCTATCATGATCGAGATTGATCTTATGTAATTCTATATGCTGTGTTTGCTGGGATCCGATGAATATTGAACGTGTGCCAAGTTTATCATAGTCTTTATTTTTTTATGCTATTTGTGATCTTGCATGATTTCCGTTGCTAGTGGTTTCTCTGGCCAAGTAGTTGCTAGTGACTCCAAGAGGGAGTATTTATGCTCGATAGTGGGTTCATGCCTCCTCACCACCTTGATCGAGTGACAGAAACGTGAAGGGGGGATGTGCTATTGCCATTAGGGAGAAAACTGCGGTGAGAGTGTCTGCGTGCATAATCATTGCTTACATTACACACTTTGTTTAATGCAGTTATCCGTTGCTTGCTACTTAATACCTAAGGGGGTTTGGATGATAACCTGAGGGTGTATTATTAGTCATAGATGCAGATGGATGTCGGCCTATGTATATTTTTGTAATGCCCACACTAAATATCATAGTAGTCTTCATGTCATATATGTGCACTACGGTGAAACCTCTATTTGTCAATTGTCCAGCTGTAATTTGTTCACCCAGCATGCTATCTTTTATGGAGAGACACCACTAGTTAATCTATGAACCCCAGTCCATCTTTCCACACTGTTAAACAAATCAAAACTATTTCCTGCTTTCTTTACTTACTGTAAGCATACATCATTTTCCACACTATATGTCTAATCTTTGTTTTCAGCAAGACCAGTGAGATTGACAACCTCACTGTACTGTTGGGACAAAGTATTTTGGCTGTGTTGTGTGTAGGTTCCACGTTGTTACTGACACCCGTGAAGCGCCAGCACCATCGTCAGTGGCATCAACCTTTCTGAGATCCTCTTCCTCCTACTAGATTGATAACCTTGGTTCTTAACTGGGGGAAATTCTTGTCGATTGCTTATCACACCCTCCTCTTGGGGTTTCCAACAACTTCATCAACTCTCCAAGCATCATGCCATAGAATATGACATTTCTTTGGCGCACCCATACCGTGCTGCCACAGATTTTTTTTTCTTCACCCCCCCCCCCCCCGATCGCCTTTCTAGTTTTTCCACTAAAGAGTTCCAGGTCTAAAAATCGTCAAAAAATACATCCCTTATAGATGCATGGAGATTTTAAGGTCTACTTTTTTATCAAATTTTGAAATATGAATTTCGACTTTCTGAGCAAAAGTTCGTAAAAAACTAAAATGGGCATAACTTTTGCACACGATGTCGGAAAAAAAGTTCAAGATATCAAAAAAAACCTAGAGAAAAAAGAAACTCAACCTGACTAGCCTTCGGCCTATGAGGTTTTTTTAGATTCCCCAAATTCCAAAAGGAAATAAAAAGTTATTTCAAACAGAAAATTTTTTCCTACAAAATCAATAAAAACTGGAAAAAAAATTCTTTGGCGCATGGGGGGTGGGTGCGCCATAGAATTGTTGGGCGGATTCGAAATTTGAATCCCGCCCCTTCTCTTCTCCCTTCTCCTCCACTTCTCCACTTCTGAATCGATCTCAATTGATCCATCGTTACTGCCCATAGGAGAAGTACCCTTTTCCTCCACTTCTCCACTTCTCCTCTCCCTTTTCCTCCACTTCTCCTCTCCCTTTTCCTCCACTTCTCTTCTCCCCTTCTCTCCTCCTCCTCCTCCATCACCTCCAGCGAGATCCTTCTCCGCCTCCTCATCCTCCTCCTCCTCCACCACCTCCGGCGAGCTCCTCCTCCTCCTCCTCATCCTCCTGCTCTCCTCCACCTCCACCACCTCCGGTGAGCCCCTCCTTCTCCTCCTCCTCCTCCACCACCACCACCACCACTGGTGAGCTTCTCCTCCACCAACTTCGGTGACCTCCTCCTCCACAACCACCACCTCCGGCGACCTCCTCCTCCACCAACAACGGAAACCTCCTCCTCCTCCAACTCCGGCGACCTTCTCCTCCTCCTCCACCAACTCCGGCGAAATTGTAGCAGAAATTTCAAAAATCCGGTGAAATTTCGGCGGCCAGATTCGGTGGCTAGATCCACTTTTTTTTAATTCAAAAAAAAAATTGTGGCGCACCGCTGGCTGATGCGCCACAGAATCTCACATTTATGTGGCGCACAAATATGGTGCGCCACAGAATTTCCATTTTTGTGGCGCATGGCTGAGGTGTGCCATAGAAATTTAATTTTATGGCGTGGATTCTGTGGCGCACCCCTGTGGCCCCAGGATGCACCACAGAATTCCAAAATGGTGCGTCACAGATAAGATTTTCTGTACTAGTGGAT